>CALYDF020006954.1:0-12924 GCA_944474145.2 Dicrocoelium dendriticum | reverse complement strand
CTAACGAGCGTCCTATTTCATGTGCTGGTAAGTAAAGCGGCCCTCAGCACTTCGACATTGAATTGACTCTGTTTGCTTCTGCAAAAGTATGAAGCAAGAACAAGTGCAATCTTTGCACTTTCAAGTGTCAGCATCAAAGTACACTACATATTCCAATACAGTTACAATATCTCTGGAAAAACGACAGACCAGCACTCATCTAAACCTCTTTTGAAGGCTTCTACGGAATCACATTCCATTAAAGCTGTAGCTTATTCCAGATGTTAACTACTCGGTTCGTAAAAATTTTTGCCATAATGTCCAAACGAGCTCTATGTTGTTTGTGCCTGTGGCGATGTCAGCGCAGGTGGTCTACCATAGCTAACTCAAACAGATGGTTAGGACTAATACCACTAACTTTTTAATGGTCTTGAACGTCTATCCAATCCCCTCTCAGCCTACTCCGTTCCAAGGAAACTAATCCCAAGCTACTTTGACGATCTTCATACGACTTCCTTCGTTGACCCTCGATCATCCTGATTACAAGTTCCTGAATATTTTCTATACACATGGCGTCGCCACGGAGGTACGGTGCCCAAGCCAGATGTGGTCTAACCACTGCTTTATATAACGGCAAGAATACTTCTGCTTTAGTGTTACTCAGCACCCTCCTAAGATGAAATAACTCTTGTCGTGCTTTATTGGCAGCATGGCGACACTGTGAAGAAGGCTTAAAATTGTTCACTACGGTGACACCTAGATCGCGGGCTTAATCAGTACACCGCAATGATAGAGATCCCGCAGGAGACTGAACTGCAATTCTGCTACCACTATTGGTTACTAGTTGACATTTATTGGCATTCAGAGGTCGATCCTATTGGCTCCACCAATTCACCACAGTGATCATTTCCTTAGCCAATGTCGCTCGATTTCCCCTACTGCAGTGGTTCCCAACCTTTTAGACGCCGTCACCCACAAAGGGGGTTGCCCACCAGACTTTTACCCCCAAACTTTCGAAAGACTACTACGTAATAACTATTGCACATTTCGCTCTAAAGTTCAAAAACAAATGTCATGTAGTTTCACGTGCTCATGCAATTGAAGGAAACACCCCTTCTCACTACATAATTATCCTACTTAAGTACGAGAAGTGACCGGTATCCGGAATCTTCCTCGACAAACAAACGAAAGAAAACTACTTTTAATTCAAAATTCTATGCAAACAAGAGGCGATGTACATCAATGAGACGGTTGGTATTGTTTGGTGGTAACAATTTCTGGTGTATTTGGTGCAGTTTCGGCCAATGCACATCGCAAGTCGTGCTCCAACTTCATTCGATTCCTTGCTTTTGTTTTCATTACCATCATTGTCGAAACTGCACTTTCACATTTATAAGTTGTTGTAAATGGAATCAATATTCTCAATGCGCTTTCCGACAGTAATGGATACTCTTCACCTATCTTTGCCCAAAATGTTACTAGTTGCGTGCTTTGGAAATCTACCTTCAATCCGCTGTCCTCGCGCATTCCTAGGAATTGTACCTTGATTTCGAATTCAGTATCTGGAAATATTCCTTCAGCTACTGTAAACGGTCTTAGCACCCAGGCACTTAATTGGCGAGTTTCCAAATCAGGAAAATATTTGCTGATGGAATTCATCATTGATGACAAGTGACAAGATATTTCATTCGTGAATGCGCATTTTTCATTTCTTTCAACGAGCACCGTCGTTAGTTCTGGAAATATCGCCACGTCGTCAACATCAACCGAGCGCTGGTAAAGCTGCAGTTTGCGAAAGAAACCGGCTACTCTATCCTGAGCGACTAAAATGTTCATCATATTCCCTTGCAGGCTGAGGTTAAGCGCATTGATTTCTCCAAAGAAATCACCAAGATAAGCAAGTTTCGAAATAAACACACTGTGCGTTATAATAACGTGTAACTCGTTTCCCCTACCCTTATGTATCTCTTTTCTTCGAAGAAAGATTGCAATTTCCTCTCGAAGCTGAAGCACTCGGTGCAACACCCTGCCTCGTGACAACCAACGCACTTCTGTGTGCAATAGTAGCACGTCGAATTTGCCTCCAAATTCATTGCACAATTCTTTGAAGATTCTTGTGTGGGTCGCACTACCTCGGATGACATTTACTATCTTTACCACTTTGGTTAACACGTCAAGTTAAGCAGGTGGAAGAGTGCTCACTGCTAAAGCATAACGATGTATGATGCAGTGACTAAAGGTAGCATGCGGAGCAACATTTTTGACCAATGTTTGGAATCCGGAACGGACGCCCAACATGGCTGGTGCTCCGTCTGTACAGACACCCACTAACTTCGACCACAGCAGCATGTTTTCCTCGAGGAACTTCTTTACTATTCGGAAGACATCTTCGCCACGCGTAGTCGTGCTCAAGGATTCTGAGAACAAGTACTCTTCTTTGAAGCTATCACTTTTTAGGTACCGAACATACACAAGTAGTTGGGAACAGGACACTAAGTCGGTCGACTCATCTAACTGGATTGCGAAGAAGGGACTTGATCTTATTTCGTTGAGCACCGTGTTCAAAATTTGTTTGCTCATGTCCTCGATACGACTTTTGATGGTATTGTTCGAAAGTGATATCATATTAATCTTTTCCGCATGATGTTCTCCAAGAACGAGCTTAACCGCATCCATTATGCAAGGTTTGATGAGGTCCTCTCCTATGGTATGCGGCTTCTTGTTTTTGGCGATTCGAAGCGCAATACGATACGAAGCTTCAAGGCCAGCCTCATTTGCCTGAGAAAAGGAGCTCGATATATCCAGGCGCGAAAGTTTTAGCGCAGCTTCTTTCCTTCTAAAGAATGTAATATCTTTTCCTATCAAATGGGCATGGCTTCGTTCGATGTGCTCTTTCGATTTACTAGGTTTCATACTCTCCGCCGTGAGCACTTTGCTGCACAAAACGCATTGCGGTTTCTCAACATTTTTATCAGCGAAGTTAGTGAAGCCCCACTGCAGAAATGCTTCTTTGTAGGACCGCTTTTTCTGGAAGACGTATTCCCTGCAAACAATTAAGTAGGTAAATGTTATAGATATATATCATTTATAGAAATTCATCTCGTTATTCCATGCAGGTGACATTATCGCAAACGTTCGCAGACAAACATATTTTTGTCGGCATCAAAGCCACTGAATGAAAATGCTCACCTGCCATGACTTCTCGTCAAAAACAACTGCTCATGAAAGTGATCAACATAAAACCTAATGGTCACTGGCGTCCAATCTGCTGATTCTATGTTGGTTGTGACCCCAATTGTATCGTTTCTCTGCCCTTTCAACCTCCTACCGTTATCCCGATTCAGGCCCTCTCTTGACCCCATCGTGTCTGATTCCTAATCAAACATGAACATGTGTTTCATTCCTCCGTTCCACGTTATTCCTCGACATTTTCCCGACACCATCCTGTATCCATACCTTGTGAACACTAATCACCCTTTCTCGCCGTTCCTACTGTCAAACATTCACCTGTGAACATAACTGGTACTTTGACCAGTGCTGAAACGATAGTTTGCTATCCACCCCGTTATTCGACCCGGTGAACGACTGGCTTATTCGAAACCACGGCAGCAGTTGTGGCAGTCGACAAAGGCGCCATGCCGTAGTAGCTGCATTGACTGATGGCTAACTAAAAATGCTGAGGTAGTTGCGATGTGTGATTTCGTTATTAAGCTTATTTCGCGACTGATTTGTGACCAAATCCAATTATCGGTATTTACTCCTCGGAAAATGCCATTTTACCCCCTTAGGGGTAATTATCCCCAGGTTGGGAAACCCTGCCCTACTGACTAGTTTTAAGTCATCTGCGAAGATAGCACGGATCCGCAAGAAGAGGAGCCAGGTCATTTACAGACATAAGAAACGACAATGGACCCAGTACCGATCCTTGGGGGACACCGCTGTAGGCTTGACCAACATTAAAACCCGCTTCCCCAACCCTGACTGAATGTCCTCCCACGTAAGAATTCAGAGAGCCACAATAATAGTTGAGGATGCAATCCAAACCATGTCAGCTTCTCAATTAATGATCGATGATTCACTGAGTTAAAGGCTTTACTGAAGTCCAAATAGCACACCTCTACTGACATCCCACTATCAAGACATCGAGTAATCTCATCTAAAAAGCACAATAAATTAGTAAGACACGACTTCTTTTTAAGAAAGCCATGCTGTTCCGCTCTAATTAGATTGTGCTCAGTCAACTGCTCACAGATCCTATTTCTTATGTCCTTTCCCAAGCATTTCAGCTTGACGCTGGTCAAACTAACTGGTCTATAGTTAAGAGGCACCGACTTAGAACCACCCTTGTGGATGGCAACAATGGTCACCTCCTTCCAATCACGTGGCAGCTTGCTCCGTCGAACAGCACGTTTGACAAGTATCGGTAAGTTCGAAATGAGTGCAAGCTACATCTTAGATTGCTTCGGCTTCAGTATGAAAATGGCTTAGCTGATACTGCTTCGACAAATCCCAAGAAATTCTTCGCTTACATTAAACGACGCTGTGGTGCAAACTCGCCCATACCACCATTGCTTCGAGGAGATAGGACCCATGCCTATAGCGACTATGACAAGCCATGCGTGCTTAGTGAGCATTCTAAAGTGTCTTTGTCGGCGAAACAAATACGCCATGCAGAGAACCAGCTTCAAGAGTCTCTGAGGACTCATGTCTGGATAAAATTCCTGTGACTGAGTCTCAAGTTCTCCGGTTGCTGAGTGAGGTGAACCCAACTAAGGCTTCCGGGTCAGATTCTGTTCATCCAAAATTGTTGCGCGAATTGGTAGTGGACGTCTAACTTGTGCGTTTCAGAAGTCACTCAACAGCTGTATCTTATCTACCGAATGGAAGGAGGCTGTTGTCTGCCCGATTTTCATTTGCGGTGACAGACTTACCGGCTAATTATCGACCTGTCAGCCTGACTAGCGTGGTCGTTACGTTACTAGAAAAATTAGCAAGCGATACAGTGGAGATCCATTTAAATAGGTTTAACCTGCTTAGCGTCGAGCATCACGGTTTTCGCAAAGGATTTTCGTGTCAAACGAACTTGCTGGTAGCTCGTGAGAGCTGGGCTGAAGCCGTAGACAGTGGATATGCGGTGGATGTGGTGTTCCTTGATTTCGCCAAGGCCTTTGACTCCGTCCCCCATTCGCGACTCTCACTTATGGAATATCATATCACACTCTCCAGTGGGTGTCAGCTTTCCTGGACGGGCGGGAACAGTGTATTCGTATGGGAAGCAGTCTTTTGTTTCCACAAGCTTTCCTTAGCGGCGTTCTGAAAAGGCTGTCCTAGGTCCGCTGCTGTTCTGTCTACGTGAATGACTTGCCGGGGGAGCTTGAGGTACCATCGCTCTTATTTGCTGATAACCTAAAGCTCTGGAATATTATTGTTATCCCTGAAGGCCCTCTAACTCTTCAACGGGCTCTGGATAGACTGGGAATGGTCTTGTGATTGCTGCCCATAAACCGGGCAAAGTGTTCAGTGCTGCGTATCGGAGCGTCTGATTCTTCCACAAGTTATGTGCTCGTTGGTAGTGAACTTCCTCACGTGACTCATCAGGTTGATCTAAGTGCCGTCCACTGTTTCACACTACACTTTGGAGACAACTGGAAGAAGGCGGCTAGTAATGGGTTCCGGATGTTGTGGAGCTCTTTTCAGCGTTTGTGCGACCCCACCTAGAATATTGCGTCCAGGCCTGTCCACCATGCCTTGTCCGGGACAAAATGGCAATAGAAAGAGTGTTGCGTGTCGGTACTAGGTTGGTCGAGGGATTACGAGGACAAACGTACCCCGAACGCCGACTTAGTTTGGGAATGCATTCAATGCACTATCGAAGGATTAGGGGGCCCTAATCCTAACCTACCCTATTTTGACTGGGAAGGTTGGCCCCTGATTTGTCCCGGCTATTTAGTCCCGCTAGATTATCTGGTCTCCACAGGCACTGTATGAAGCTGGACAAACCGCGGTCCAATCGAGTTAGAGCGGAGACACGGTTATCGCGTCGAGTCCTCGAGCGCTGGAACTTGCTTCCAGAAAAGGTTGTCAAGGAAGCTACGGTCAAGGGGTTTGAGCGTCAGCAAGATGCTCTTGGGTGGCAACACGAAACCTTTCCTACTTCCTGTTGAATTCCCATCTTCATACTTCGATTCTATTTTCTGTACTTTTCCTCACTATTGGTATTATTCTCTTCTTTTAATTGATTTTCCTTACTCTTTACCTTGGATTTTTATTCCTGTCTTACTTCACGTAACTGGGATAGTAAGGATAGCTAATATAAGGAACGTGGGCATTAAAATGGTGGACCAGGGTGTTTTTCGGGTGTTTTCATTTTAGATCCATCAATAAGTCGGAGCACCTTTATCAACTCCTGGATCGGCGTACCGCTCAAAAAGGAACACTTACGGGACTGATTCTATCGTTCCAGTCCCACCTGAACTTGGAGTTGAACTTGATGACCCATAGAGTCTGATGAAAGGCCAAGCAACCTTATGGCTGGTTGTACTCGCGTGTTAGTCGTATCTTCATCGGGCTTATGCGGCATTTAAACAGAATGCACGCCGTCTCAAAGCGTGACATCCCACCACGCCCTCTGAAACGGCCATGGAAAGGAAGTAGGTTAAAGAAAATAGGAAACTCCATCAAGTAGAAGGTAGTTATATCAGGGAATATCGCGGTGTAGCTCGGCCAGATGACAGTCCAGGCGGGTCCTGAAATCCGCCACAGTGGGTGCCAAGACTAAATCGGCAGGCAGAGCATTCCACGGTCGGCAGATTCGCGCAACGAAGTAGTGTCGTCTGCAGTTCAGCCGGCTGTGCTGTGGTGTGAGCCTCAGTGGGTGACCACGTAGGTGGGAGCACGATTGGTGCAGTATGAGTAGGTGGCGACAGGAATGTCCAGGGTTGGATAAGATCATAAATACAAGGATCAGGTAGACCCGGAGACGTCGGTACTTAAGCGAGTAGAGGCCCAGGCAGTGAACTCGTGAATAATCTGGGTGCTTGAGATCTCGGGCCAGTTTTGTTGCTCGACGTTGTGGGGCTTCGAGTACACGTTGGTCCTTCAACAACCAGGAGCTCCAAGCCTGAATAGCAAACTCCAAGTGGGGACGAAGAAAAACGGAAATTGCTGGGGTCAATTTGACCGAAGACTCGTTTCAGCAATCCCACCATGCGGTTAGCAGCAGCAGCTGCTTTCCGGCAGGTAGCGGGTACGGAAAAACTCGTCTGGGTAATGATACCCAAATCTCTTTCGACTGAAGATAATAATAATAATGTGTCAGCTGTAGGTCGTAACGGCGCTTCGCTGCCGCGCAACCACCACCAGTCGCGCGCGGGCTGAGTACACCGCGAGGACGCCCACCCCTACGCGGATTCGAACCGGTGACCTTATGGTTGCAAACCAAACGCGCAGACCACTCGTCCACCGGCCGGCTGAAGAGATCTGGAGGATAGACGCTCCCAGGTAATATATAGGAGAAAAAGCGGAAGGGCGGGTAGAAAGGACTCAACATTTCGTAGCGTTAAATGGTAGGTTATTTTCTATGGAGCACTGATGGAGCTGATGTAGCCTTCTGAAGTGCGTAGGCATCCTTCGGAATTTTAATTGTGCGCCACAGCTTCGTGTCATCCGCACATAGCAGCAGCGAAGACTCAGCTTGCGGTGTGACGTCATCAATGAAGGCTAAGAAGAAGTCCGGTCCGAGAACAGACCCCCTGTGGAACTCCGCTTGTGACAAGGATGCGGTGAGACAACGCTCCGTCGACGCGTACTTGGACGTTACGGTTTTGAAGGTAGTTCCGGATCCAGTCCATCAAGGCTCCCTGAAACGCCGTGAGACAACAGTTTATGTAGCAGAATGTTGTAGTCGACTTTGGCGAAATCCAAGAATATTACATGCGTTCCTAGGCCAGAGTCCGCAGCAATCGTCTAGCTATCGCTGGCAAGTAGCAGGTTACCCAGGCACGACCGTTGCCTCCGAAAGCCGTGCTGGCAATCGGAGAGCAGTTTCTGGACCTCCACGTGGTCCATTAAAACGTCTGCGACGATCGATTCCATCACTTTGGAGATCGTAGTGAGGAAGATTATCGTTCGGTAATTGGCCAGGTCTTTGCGAGTACCGCCTTTGTAGATTGGTGTAATAGTCTTACGTTTCCAATCATTGGGAACTTCGCCTTGCGAGAAGAAGTGGACAGCCCCGCTAGGGGTGAAGCTAGAGCTGCAGCGCACACTCGCAAGAGCCTTGGGTGGAAACCATCAGCGTTAGGAAAGGCCGTTAACCGCAGGAATTTGAGTTTCGCCAGGACCTCCGGAGTGATCTGAACAGTCGTCAGCGAAGTTGGGGGTGAGACCGAAGTAGTTACTATCGTTGTATGCATTGGTGGAACAAAGAATATGGATGTGTACTGCTGGCACAGGACTTCTGCTGCCCTGTGGGGGTCGTCGTGGATTCTATCATGGAGTGTTCCCTTGCGGAATCTCACGATGTAGGCATTGAAGTGCTGCCTGGTGAAAGGTTAGTTGATCTTGATTATGCGGACGATGTCGTCTTGCTTTTCGACGATGTTGCGGTGGCACAATCAACCCTGTATAACCTGTCCAAAGTGGTCCATTATTTGGTATGCACCTCGCACCATCAAAATGCAGTATTGCTGCAGGACCACCTGCCACTTTATGACCCTTTGATCCTTGCTAACGAGGAACTCGAGGTGGTTGATCAATTCACTTATCTTGGCAGCTGCATCAGCAATGATAGGCGCGTAGAAACTGACGCCAGCTCACGCATTGTAAAGGCCAGAGCTGCCTTCTTGAACCTGCGGCATCTTTGGCGACAGAAGGGAGTTTTCCACCGTCTGAAAGGCCCAAAGCTTCGAAGTCGCGCGGGACTACTAGGTGTGTATTCATCATCGCTGCCTACGCGCCCACAAACTGTAGCGATGATTCGGTAAAGAACGACTTCTACCGCCAACTGACCAGGCTCCTTCGCCACAGAAGAAGCACAGACACTGTTGTGCTGGTGGGGATCTGAACGCACAAGTTGGAAAGTTGTCCACTGATGAAATGCATCTGGGCGGTCAGCACGGTGTAGGCTCCCGTAATGATAACGGTGAGCGGCTACTTCATTTGTGTGAAGATGCCCGCTTATTTCTTGCGAGCACTAACTTCCGACACAGAAGTTGCCGGAGGGTGACTTGGCGCCCACCAGCCTTGGACGCAGATCGATCATATTGCTATCAGTTACCGCTGGAGAGTCTGTATCCAGAACTGTCGCTCGATTTGGAGCACAGGTGTGGACACCGATCATGAACTTGTATGTGCTGACATGCGGATGCGTTTTGGCGGATGCCCACGACGACGCTATGAGCGCATTGACACCAGCCAACTGACAAAGCCAACTGTTCTGAATGCGTATCGAAATACGCTGACATGCGAATTGAGTAAGTGCTCACTGGAGACAATTGATGGTCACTGGTCACATGTTTGCCAGACCTTACTAGCAGCAGGCAAATCCTCATGTGGTATGTTTAATAGCCAACATGGATAATGGGTCTCTTCTCGGTCTCTGGAACTTATCGACGCTCGCCGGCATATCTTGGCTAGAAGCGAACACAACGAACTCGTAAAGAGCTCCGGGCAAGACCGCGAATCTTGGTGGTCTCATCGTGCGTCAGAGATGGAAGTGGCCGCTGCTCTTTGTAACCATCGCAAGTTATTCCGTCTGATACGGGAAACGGGCAGCAGGAGACCTGGTGTTAGTGAAACTATACGTGACGAGAGTGGACAGCCTATCCACAATTTGTGAAAACGTTTAGAGCGTTGGGCTAAGCATTTTGAGAAGCAATTTAATCGGCTAGAATTGTTCGATTCTTCGCCGGCCAGTGATCGCCCTGCTCCGTGGGCTGTCCCTTTGGATCCACCCTATCGCTCAGAAATCGGACGTGAGATCGGACTGTTGAAGTTGAACAAAGCCGTGGGACCAGATGATCTTCCTCCAGCCCTCTTCAAATTCGGAGGACCTGCTCTTGTTGATGGTTTACATAAATCACTAGTGAAACTGTGGGAGCAGGAAACTGTCCCAACCGACTGGAGCCGCTCCGTTATTGTTCCCATCTTCAAAGGAGGCTCGCGTTCCGAATGCGGCAACCATAGAGGAATCAGTCTGATCTCCATCGCCTCCAAATTACTTGCCTCCATAATTCTTCACAGACTGACTGGCGCTCGTGAAAGCCAGATTCGTGAGGAGCAAGCCGGGTTTCATCAGGGTCGTGGCTGCATCGACCACATCTTCCCATTGCGTCAGTTGTTGGAGCACCGTCACACATGTCGTGTTCCTCGACATCAAAGGTGCCTTCGATTCGGTTGCTCGATGTGCCCTTTGGAATTGTCTACTCACGAAAGGTGTGCCCGAGAAATATGTAAATATTATCCAAGCATTATACGCGCGTAGCGCGAGGAGTGTGAGGACTTACGGCAAGCTGTCGCCACCCTTCAATATCTCCAGCGGTGTGAGACAAGGATGCCCGCTGTCACCTTTCCTTTTCAACTTCGCTGTTGACGAAGTCATGGAGATTGCATTTACAGGACATGACTTGGAAGGTGTGAAGCTACTCCCAGGAGAACGACTTCTTGACTTGGAGCATGCAGACGACATTGCTCTCATCTGTGACAGCTCCCAGACGTGCCAAGCCGCGCTGGACTGATTAGCACTGGCTGTCAGCTCCTTCGGGCTTTGCTTTACACCATCGAAATGCAACGCGTTCCTCCAAGATTGGCAGGGATCGCCTCCTGCGCTGACCCTTTGTGGGGATCAGCTAGAAGTCGTTCGGAAATTCTACTACCTGGGAAGTTGTATCAGCGCCCTTGGGATCGAAGACGAGATCACGAAACGTATAGCAAAGGCTAGAGGTGCTTTTGCTAACCTTCGTCACCTATGGCGGCGGCGCGACATTACTCTCGCCCTGAAGGGTAGAGTGTACAATGCAGAGGTACGTTCGACCCTACTGTACGGTTGCGAAACCTGGCCCCTAAGATCAGCAGACATGAAGACGCTAGTTACGTGCGACCATCGGTGCCTTCGCAGATTGGCTCACATCTGGTGGGAACACCGCGTGAGCAACGAGCGTGTTCGACGCCTTGTTTACGGCACCGGAAAAGGATCTGAACCGCCCAGCATCGTCATTTCACGCACCAGGCTCCGATGGCTGGGCCACGTGTTGCGCATGCCAGCCCACCGACTTCCAGGACGTGCGTTGTTTGCTCACCGGGGATGTGGATGGAAGAAGAGGAGGGTTGGCCAAGCGATGACTTGGTCGAGAGGAATGAAGTCCCTCACTTCTGAGCTGGCCTCGGTTGGAGCGTCACGGCTCCCTGGTTGGGATCCAAAAGACGATGAACACGTTTGGCTGGATACACTTGCTGACATGGCAAGGAGCCGACCTCAGTGGCGTTCCTGCTGTGAGTTTCTTTGTCCCTCCCCATCCCTTTTAGCCTCCCCCTCCACCTACGATCTCATTTCATAGTGTAAAACATAATAATTTTTTCTTTTTGCCTAGTAGCCGGCTGGTAGCTTACCGGAACGATGCCTATCCGTTGCTGGTAGCTCAGCTGGCATGCAACTGTTGTATTTATTTTCCTTTTCCTCTACGTGTTGCGGCACAGTAGCTGTGTTTCCCACCTCTAGCTCACATATACTGATGATGATGATGATCCCCGTAGGGGTGGGCGTCCTCGAGGTATACTCAGCCCACGCGCGACTTGTGGTGGTCGCGCGGCAGCGAAGCGCCGTTACGGCGTACAGCTGACATATTATTTTATTATTATTAACCTTCGCCACCTGTGGCGCCGGCGCGACATCACTCTCTTTCTCTCTCTCTGAAGGGTAGAGTATACAATGCAGATGTGCGTTTGACTCTACTGTACGGTTGTGAGCAGCGGACGTAAAGAGGCTAGTTGCGTTCGGTCACCGGTGTCTCCGCAATTTGACTCATATCTTGTGGGAACACCTAGTGAGTAATGGGCGTGTCCGACGCCTTGTTTATGGTGCAGGAAGAAGAAGCAAACCGCTCAGCACCGTTATTTCACGTACCAGGTTCCGATGGCTGAGCCAGAGGTTTCGCATGCCAGCTTACTGACTTCCGCGATGTGCATTGTTTGCGCCGGGGGTGCGGATGGAAGATGAAGTGAGGCGACCCAGCGATGACTTGGTCAAGAAGAATGAAGGCCCTTACTTCGAAGTTGTTCTCGGTTGGAGCCTCTCGGCTGTCTGGTCGAGGACCGAAGGATGATGAATACGTTTGGTTGGATACGCTTTTTGACATGGCTATGGGCAGACCTCAGTGGCGTTTGTGTTGTGAGTTTCTTTGTCTATTCCCATCCGCTTAGCCTCCCCCTCCAACCACGATCCCAATTAATAGGTATATGACCTTTTGCGGCCCAATAGCCGGGTGTTAGCTTTTCGCAACCATGTTCATCCGTTACTTGTGACTCAGTCATCGTGCCTGTTTCACATTTTTGTCCTCTTTTATATTGCGACACCAAAGCTGAAGTGTTTTCCACCTGCAACTATCGTGTATATTGATGAAGAAAAAGCTAAACTAGTAGAACATTACGATATTTGAGTCATTAAATAAGAACTGCAGACTGAAGATGAGTTAGGAAAAAGAAAGGTTTGCTGTTGCCAACTAAGAGCATCGGATTGACGCGCAAAACCCTTAGCCGTAGATCACCCAACCACATGATCTGATAGCGAATCCCAGTACTATAACGACGCGACCGACGAGTTTTCGTCCCAATCCGCTCAGACCGTGGTTTGTGTAACTTCAATGGGTGACCGCGGAGATTAGCTAACTTAGCGGGACTAAACAGCCCAGACAATTCCGGGCCGATTTTACCCGTCAAAATAAGGTAAAT
>CALYDF020006953.1:0-12912 GCA_944474145.2 Dicrocoelium dendriticum | reverse complement strand
TTGTGATAAAAGATGGGTGAATGGTTGACTGGGGGATAAATGTGCCATCGGTAAGAATGAAGCCTTAGAAGGTGAATATTTTTCAGGCAGTGCTTGGTTTGTCGGTAGTGCAAAATCACTAACGATGTGGTAGTGAGGTGGACTTAGTTGGTGTGCATCCCGTGAGTTCGGAGTTGGAATCGGCAGAAGCGTGAGTACCAGCAGTCAAGACTGGGGACTCAGGTAAAGAGATTTGGGCCTTTACCGCTATTTGTCCATTGGTTCTAAGCCACTGCTGGGTCTAGGTGAGCACATAAGGAGTGTGAGGGTATTAAAAACATTGAGCATGGTACTTCGCTTTTCCCGCTAGTAGGTAGTTGGGAGATAATTACTGGATCAACAGCCCTGGGGATGAGTCGATGTCGAAGAGGTGCTCTCCAATGTCGCCTTTAGTTACAGGGAAATATAGCGAATGGAGTGAATCGATACATAACTTCTAGTTTTGCTGAGATGCAAGAAGGTGAATTAGATGGCCAACTGTTGTAACGGGGTTTAGGAAACCAGTCCAGTATGCTCGACCTTACCACCTAAGCGCAGGTTACCGGAGTCAGCGGATCAGTTCGATCGAGAGAACGCGTGAACCCACCGGGAGACACAGCGATGGCTGGACAGCGAATCACGAGTGGCACACGTATCCAGAAACCGACAAACCGGAATGGACAATAGAACATAGAGGGCGCACTGGCAACTCGAGAATCGCTATTAACGGCAAGTTTCAGAGTGCAAAGCCAAATATGAGTGGTCCAAAGAAATACGGCCAATCAGATGCCAAGCACGAAAGACGTGATCATTGCGCGAGACAGGAAGACAGCAACCGAAGAGGAATAACATAACCCAATGAAATAAAAGGGGAACGCAACCAATGAGGTGAGCCGAAAAACAGGAGACCCACTGAGAAGGCTAGAAGATTAACAGTGTTTATTTCCTTTAAATAGGCTACACCATACTGAATAAACGCCTGTTTTCCGCCCGCCGCCATCGTGACTTTTTGATCGTGTCCATTTCACTTAACATGGTGACAGAGGAGAAGAAGAAACCGATGCCCAAGATGCAGCTTGCAGTTGGAGGTCAACCGGCGATTCCGTTTCCATCCCCTTTGCAGATGACTGAGAGTTCTCTACCAGACAGTTGGCTGAATTGGAAGAGCAAGTGAGCAGATTTCGCAACCCTGACTCAGCTGGACGCCCAACCGATGAACTACCAACTCGCAATGTTTAGTCCCGCTATTGGTGACGATGCAAGGAGGGTTCTTGAAACACTGAAGTTTGGCGGTCAGAAGGCGGATCTATCCTAAGTGATGCGGACATTTGGCGAGTTCTGCGAAGCGCGTGTGAATGAGACCTACCAACAATATCTGTTTTATGGACGCGATCGTTTACCGGGGGAGTCGTTCGAGAGATACATCACAGAATTGAAGCTCCTGGCACGAACTTGCAATTTCTGTGAATGCATGAAGGAGTCACTAATACGGGATCGCATCGTTATTGGGATAAGGAAAGATGAACTCATACGCCGGTTTCTGCGACAAAGGAACTTGTCACTGGAACAGTGTGTCAACATCCGCCTCAGTGAGGCCAGAACAGATCAGCAAGTCGAACATCTGCGCGCCGAAATGAATACGGAGTTGTTCGCAGTATCCCGAACCGAGGGACGTATCCCGAGATCACCCGATGAACAGGCAACTGATTGCCAGTTTTGCGGCCGCAGGCACCAAAAGAAGAAGGAGAGTTGTCCAGCGTGGGGTCGGAATTGCATGAAGTACTCCAAGAAAGGTCACTTTGCTCGTTGCTGTAGATCATACAGAGTGAGTTCGGTTGCCGACGATGCCAGAGAACGGGAACAAGAATTGTTGATAAACAACATGGGTGGCCGGGCGAAAAGCAAATGCGTGTTTGCAACACTTTTGGTTCGAGGACAACCGGTACGCTTTCAGCTAGACTCCGGGGCGGCGGTTAACATCTTGCCTGAAAAATACTGCAAGGGAGTGCGATGTGAAGAAACTCAAGTGTCTCAAAATGTGGAACGGCTCAAGGCTGCAACCGAAGGGCATCGTCATTTTGGAGACGGTCAATCCAAAGGAAGGAACAGAGCCCCCGCTGGAGTTCCTGATTGTTTCGGAAGACCTTATGCCCATTCGGGGCTTTGATTCTATCCAGCGTTTTGGTTTTGTTTCATTTAACCACTAACGTTTTGTTCCTGTGTGTGACATCGAGGCCGATATTCTTGGTAAGTACTCGAGTGTGTTTGATGGCGGAGTAGGGATGTTCGAGGGACCCGCTCACTTATCGTTAAACGAGCTATCAACACCGGTGGCGTTACCAGCTAGGAAGGTGCCAATTGCCTTGCGCGAAAAGTTCTTGAATGAGTTGCAACGTCTCTGTAGTCCGGGAGTGATATCTAAAGTTCACGAACCGACTGATTGGGTCAGCCAGGTGGCGATTATTGCAAAAAAGTCAGGCGAGCTGCGTATATGCATTGATCCGAAACCGCTTAATGCCGCACTCCAGAGAGAGTATTTTACGTTACCGACACTAGACGACATGCTGCCGGTGTTATGCAATCCTAAAGCAAGCTCAAGGCAGCACCTTTGTCAAGTATATGGCGGCCGAAAGGTAATTCCAAACCAACAGCGGATATCCTATGAAGTCACCTATGGGATATCAGGTGAGTGATTACCAAAGTGGCCATAATTATGTAGTCCATTAACCAGCTCCAAACTACTTACGGGTACTCACAAAATGGACAATGGGTTTGGTGGTATGGATGTAATGAGGTTCCACTTCTGATAAGAAGGCAGTAAGTCAAAATAACTGCAGCCTATCCCAGTACTCTGGTCACTCTACTCTGTTAATACGTGACAAAGGGTCATTCCTTCGGGTGTGAGGTAGAGCGCACTAAATTGCTAACTGTCCAATAGTAGATGTTGGTCTATCTCAAAATGTCACACCTGCACATGGGTGTAGAATGACCGTATGCATGCCTTTGGGTGTGTGTGTGTACGTGTCAGTATCGTCCATCTAGAAAACGCTGGCTCATGCGCGGATGGTTGAGTTGGAGTCAACCTACGACACGCCACAAGGCAAGTTCATTGATCGATACAAATGCTGTGTAGGACTGGTTAACATGGAGACAAGTGTGCAGTGCTTCATAATCCGGCTACTGCGATAGAATTGCGGTGGCGCTTCGACAGGCGTAACTGGCCTGAGCAAGTAGTGTGTAATATGTGCATGGTCTTATCCCAGCCAATGACAAAAGGGTTATTGTCAGCGCTCTTGTAGACTGAAAGTTACCTTCCAACAACCTACCTTCGAAAAATAGACATACCTTACCACTAGGCCTTGCAAATATGAAATGGGACGTTTTGATAAAGGAGTTTTGGAAAGCCACGCTGCCTAAACACTACTCGCTGCCGTATAGCCTATGCTCCCAACGCAGTATTGATCGCCGTTGCAGGAAACAAGTGTGGCTACGCTGATCAATTTGCTTCAGACGGGACCATGAGCGTTCATTCCAACATGTTCACTGGTGAGACAATATTCTATTAGCAGGGAACTGAGAAGCTGCATTTCTAGGCAATGCCTAATTCTTGAGAATACTGAGAATTGAGTCAACGAACTTCGCGCTTTGTGCAGATACAAGGGAACAGATCAACGTAGGTATAGCCATGGTAGTAGGCGATACCTGTGCGCAGAGAATTGATGCGATGACCAGGAAAACTTTCTATTAATAAGTGGTGATAAAGAGGGCTACAATAACATTTAGGAGAGAACATTGTGATGCGTATCAATTTGAAAATGCATAATAGCACATATGGCGAAGCTACTGTGTGGGATGCTAAACTCTTAGACTGTACCAAGCTACGCACCTACCAGGTGATGAAATGTGATAAAGAAATGCAAAACAAAGTTAATAATACGGTTTATACTGAGTGTGAGGTTCAGCATAAAGTACAAGCTACCGGAAAGTCACGACAGGCACTTGGACATAAAATATCAGGTGTCTGAGAGACGCAACGGGCTACCAAGAACTAATACGTAAATAATCACAGGGTAAAGTAAGTTGCTACTGGTAAATACTCTGAGGTAACAGTTTAGAATGGTTAAAGGGAACAAATGTAGACAAGGGATTTAAATCTTGTGGGAATTACAGTGAGACGGCGCATTCAGTGGGCAAACTAGGTTGTATGGTTAGGCAACAACTACAAAATCTATCCTGGGGTATAATCAAGAAGTGTTTGTTATGAAGGAGGCGATTGGGAAAAAGAGGACCTGCTTACGGTTCGAAACGATCACTTGGATCGTCGACGCAGTGTGGTCACCACAGATGGGATGAGGCATTCCGCTCTTTGGAGCAAGTGAGTTCGCAGATGGACGAAGCAGGTGGTGTAAACGAGAGAGACCGATAAAGAATTGTTTCATGAGGAATTCCATTTTTGAAAAGCGCCTTCAAGTGGGTTGAACACATATGTGCAGGAAAGGGGAACAGCTAAGATGCTTGATAGTCAGTATGCGACCAACAATTCGGTAAAAACCATATCAAAACATCAGCAAATAAACAAGCAAGAGCAGCACAAACTGCGCCCAATAATGTCACGAGGAATTAGGATTTTCCTGTGCTTCATATTCGTGTACGAAGTGCGGGTTGACGAGAAGTTTCTGTACAAACAAAAGGGAATCCTTGTAAGCTACTCCAATAGTTGCTGGTCCTCAATAAAACCCACCTAATGAATATTGGAAGCACTTCCAATTCACAGAAGTATTGCATCTTCTAGCATACAAGTGCTTGCAAACAATTTCTGTTTGGATATAACGCGGATTATTGCATATTGTTGGAAAGGACGCGATTCTATTCATTACAGATAGTCATTATTTGCATCTTCGGTAACTTTTACAGTTTAACCCAATGACCGTGAAGTTGTTGCTCAGGGGCAGTTCGTTTCCTTGTTACTGCGCAGTTAACCGGCTACCCAAACGTGGATGTAGTGTATGCCAGGAAACAGTAATCTTCAATTGAACATACTTGAGGTCTTGCGAACAATGTCAAATTTCTACACTGTGAGACCTCTTCGTTATTTTGGTTATCATCTAGTGGGATACCACTTGGATGTTGAGTTGCAAACGACACCGAGTGACTGCAAACTTCGAGATTCAATCGCAGAATCCGTACAAATACAATGGAATGAATACCTAGTCCACAGCTTTACTGCAGTTATCCTCGCAAACAGACACGTTGTAGCTATAGTTTCTAGGGTGGTCAAGGTATATTTCACCACGGTGGCATTGCATTGCCCCATGGTTGTGATATTATGCTACCAGTTCGCTTGTTTAATGACGGGATCCCCGTGGTTGCGTGAATATGACGATCGAACTCCATCAGCTACAAAAGCTTATAACCCAAAAGTACATACTCAAGTGACTACACCAGTTTCCGCGTGATATCTGATAGGTGACGATTACTCAAGCAGTTCGAGCGACTTGGAGGCAGATTCACATACCGCACCCGGAGTAACGAGGACAATCTACCGCCTGCTTAAATAAGGTCGCCTATACATGGGAAAGAAAGTACACGAGGTGGATGTTTCCCTTATATATTCACATCATGACAACTGAACTGGTGCGTATACGACTTTGCAGATAACTACGTGTAACAATCGCCGCTGTGCTCTAAAATCAACCTTCCGTTTATGTGCTTCTTTACTGCATGCGATTAATGGATATGCATGAAAACATTTCTGATATCTAATTTGTTCATAAGTACCTCGAAGGACAACACTTATTTTTCGATCACTGTGTATAAGCTGAATCAGAGTAACTGTCCGACTTTGCCTCTTGGTAAAGAGAAATGTGCCATTTACTTGCTGTTACTTCCTTTTATTCCCATGTCCTTCGTGTTTTTCGCTGTTGGTCACGTGTGGGCTGATCATCTGAGGTAACTCATGGACTTCTTGAAACCAATCAGTGAACCTACAGGCAAGGCGAAACGCCACTGTCTGACTGGCGTGCAATAAATGTGGTTGAATTAGATTAAATACGTAACCATACATATACACTTGTCTTACTGTCAACTTTGCGTTTTTCTATTACGTTCAACTGATCCGCCTCTATGAAAACCCGGTTTATGAACCTAATTGTGCAAATGGAATAATTACGACCAAAATCCTCATGAGTGAAATAAAATAATTATCAAATTTAAGTGATCTCGCTTTTCAAATTGAGCAAATCACACTGGAGTGCATCTCGCATCATGGAGCAAAATGTTATTTATCTACAAGTTCATAGCTGAGCGGTGACGCTAGCCTCACATTTTGTTTTGATCTACTGTGAATTTAACACTAGTTTTCCGTCCCAATGCAAGTCCCCAGCCGAGGAAACTAAAATCTTAGATGCAACATTTGGCCAACTGGCACTAGGTTAGAGATAAGGATTGCATATTTTCGCATGTTACTGAGACACCGTACTGGCAAAAGATTGGATCAAGGATTAAGAGTGCTTTGTGTACTACTTCACGAAGGCTGGATGCATCCAAGAGCGAAAAGGGCGAACCTCGCAATACCATGGTTTTCACATTCGCCAGCTGAATCACGATTCTAACTGTAGACCGCATCAGATCAAACACGTTGCTAATCCACTGTTTATTCCTTCCCAATAAAGCTGTCTAAGCACAGTTTGTTTGATGAATTAATTTCAATGATATATTATATTGGGTGTCGTCCGACGGGAAACACTGCACTATTATGACGCGTTTCGATGTTATTACTTCTCATCAGATGGAGCTAGCAGACATCCAAATGACCCCAAACATCGTTCATTAGACCGTTGTGCCAAGCAGTGCCTATCGTGACCTGGTGGCTTAGGGGTAGCGGTCATAACTAGCATTCCAATGGTCCCGGCTTCGATGCATGTTAACTCTATCTGATGAGATGTAATAACATCGAAAAGCGTCATAGTAGTGCAGTGTTTTCGGGCGGACAACATCCAATTTCTATTTGCATCAGCTACGGTCCTCATGATCGAAAGACCAAGGTTTACTTCAATGGGAATCGCAGTCAACCTTGAGATTGCGCGTCGCAATCCATCCACAAAACGTGTACTTCAATATGACCCTAAGCATCAATATATTTTATTGTTTGGGCTCGGAGATGATTTTCCAATGCTTGTTATATTTCTGGTAAAGAAAATACTTTGGTTTCAAATTGCGTTCTCATCATGAGTCAGATGACTATATTTCCATCGCACTGCCAAGAAGACTCGTCTGTGTCATTCACCGTGGAGCGGCAGTTGATCTGAGTTACCCCCTAGGAAAAGACACGGCCCGTTAATCCATCCTGACATAGAGTTTCACAGTCAAAGATAATGGTTTGGTTTACAAGTCAATCACTGGAAACGCCAATGGTCATAGTAGGACCAGAAAGCACCATGAGACCGGCTGCTTAGACAAACCGTGTCTGCTCATGTGTACTTTTAGTCAAGTGTTATTTTCGATAACGGAACACTTCCGGCCGGATGCATGGAAACAGCTAAGCGTTTGAACCCACGTTGGAGATGTTACTGCATGATCAACTTTATTGAGAGCAACTATCCGCATGACAGAATGGAACCGTAACAGGGCTACTGATGGTAATAAAATACCGCCCAGGTATCCAAACCACACCACGCTCCATCGTCAAAGCCGATATACTTAATGTTGTCCAGTATTTCGATAGAACTGATGACAATAGATGAAGTTAGAGTTTGAACAACAAACTATGTAGCACTATGAGCGTTGGGTGTTATCAGCTCGAAATGCTGCACTCCACGAGCGGTTTTGTACTTAGTCACACTCGCCAGGCAGCGATGGCAGGACTGGGACTCGAACCTGGGACATTAAGATTCCAGCCATGGTCTCCACCCTCAGGTCATCTAGCTGGGGGCAGTGGCGCTTGAGATTGCGTGTGACAATCAATTCATGTAGTGCGGGCTTCAAAATGGCTCTTATTCAGTTACTAACCATTGTGACAGATGCTGCCTGCTGCGACTCAATGACTTAGGGGTGGTGGTTAAGGCGGAAATCCCCGAGACGTATGGTTCGAGGCCTATTATCTCCAATTGATAAAAATAAATGAGATCGAAACGTGTGAGGCTGTGCAGTGTTTGGGCGGACAACAACTATTTTTTAGCTGCTTCGGCCGTGGTCTCATTGATCGCATTGACCAAGGTTCGCTTCAGTAGGAACAGCCGTCTAAATTGTGATTGCACGTCGCAATTCAATCACACAACGTGTAATTCAAAATTAACTCTCCAATCAGTCAGTCACCGTTGGGTCAAGCTTTGCCCGCTGGGACCCGGTAGCCAAAGCGGTATAGGTTGTGGCGACTATTCCAATGGTTGCGGTTTCGAGGCCTACTATCTCCACCTGATGAGATGAAATTACATCGAAACCCGTCGTGCCTGTGCAGTGTTTTCGGGCGGACAACACCCAATTTCCATCTGCTTTGACTACGGTCCCATTGATCGCAGTGATGACAATATGAATCACAGTCTATATTGAGATTACACGTCGCAATCCTATCACACAACGAGTGCTTCCAAATGCCATCCTAATTAACCATTTAGCATTATTCGTGAACGATGCTGTCTCCAGTAGGTTCTACAATAACCAAGCTTAGGTCATGCACGTTGTAACGATCCGGATGCCATAATGTTATTTGCGTTGATGTACTGTGGTGTGTTTCCAAGCCGTCTTCATTTAGTAAATGCCCTTTAGCAAACGTAGCAGCCATCTGAGGACAATGCAATGAAAACGAAAGACGTTCATGAAACCTATTGCTCATGAAGTGTTCTCCTTTACGTCTGACAGTTCCGTCTGTGTGTACTTATATAGATTTCCACGGCATACTGTGACAGTTACGTTTACGCTTGATTCTTCTCTCTGCTGCAGCTTGGATAGGGAGATATGACGTTTTCGAATCTAGAAATGTTGGTGATATGGTTCGCTTTGTCAACCATGACTTTTACTATGGGACTGATTATGAACATTTGGATGAAAAGCAGAATGTGTGCTGAAGTCCCTTCAGCACCGTTTGACAAACAGTAGCCGGTTTGTATGAATCGATTAGGTGTATGTAACTATCTCAGTCGGAGAATTGTGGACATATCCGAGCTGAATTAACTAGGGCCATTAGGGTAGTGGGCAACTGTCTTCTCACCGACTGTCACCCGTCAACAGCATCGATCAGAGGAGTGACTACCTTATTCTTCGCAGTACAGTTAAATGCCGAATAGTGGAGGGTCAGACGTGATATATAAAATCCGTAGTGACCTACGCCAGTTTTTGCGGTTTCCATGGCTCGGTGGTCGGATCCACAGACTAGAAAAATATGGTTAACAAGAGCTCAACAGTGAAGTCGATTGGTTTTATATTCCTTTGTCTCATTAACGGGCGTAGCAATTTTGAGCATTTATTCCAGTTTATCGACACTGGTCCTCTTTGCTAGCGTGCGACGCAGTGCAGTCGTTCCATATACAGTAGAGCCTCCTAACTTGACCGGGCTTTCATTATTACTTGAACATTCCCAATGTAAAACTCCGTACGGTGACCACCACTGTATGCTGACCGCTTTGCTCCCGTCCATTGAGTGATCAAATTAAGAGGTTTTTACGTTTTCATGTTCACTGGCAACCTGACGCATGCTGAAGGCTGCCATAGAAAGCAAGCTGATGGCACCCATGAGTTCTCGCCGATGCACGCCCACTGAGCGCAATGTTGTGAGAACTGCGCTTAGTGGATGCGACGATTCGATTCAGCTTGAGCGTGTGCGCATATTGCACATTGGCATCCTTACCGTTGTTGGCTGACATGCTGGCTCTAGAGTTTCTTGAGAGGGCGCCTGAGGTTGCGGACTTGTGGCATGTATTGTCCAATAGTAGCACACGATGAATCACCACGTACACCGAATATTCACATGGACGGACAAGAGCTCACAAGTACGTTCACTTAGAAAGCCCACTTTAAACTATGAGGTAACAACAAACACTACACCCCGGGAGCAAACTCAACCAAACAAAACGTGTAATCAGGTCAGCCGACAACTATAGCCTCAAGCGCCTTCTCAAGCAAATCGAGAGCAAGCGTGTTAGGTGCTGTCGCGGATCATTTGGTGCCACCAGCTCAGACTACTTACCAGCCAAACCTCCACAATCGTGTCATTCTCCCGCCCGGCTAGGTCATCTAACTTGGAGGTAGATAGACAGACACTTAACGTTTTGCAGTCACACAGCGAGCATATGAGATCCCACATATGGTATGTCCCAAAAGAACGGACCCATTTTACTCCGATGCTCGGTGACCAAGTTTCACGCCTTACGGTAACACAAGAGCACACTAACTTAACAACTGTCCAATAGTAGCGGATGATCACTCATAAGGTCTTTCACACGGTCACAGGGTTGTGAGCGACTGCATTGATGACCGAATGCCTGGCCAGTGGGCCTGCATTTTCGATGTTGGGGTACTGACGATGAATGTACAAACGGACCTCGACCGACATCATTTGCACACCGATATTAAAATGCCAAGCTGACATGCCACTCTGGTTCATCGTTACAACGCTGGATGGTCAGACTGAACAACCTACAGGAAGTCAATGAACAAAGCGTTCGCTGTACTGCTTGGCCTTGTCACGATCGTTGGGCATGACGCAGGTTAATATGCTAGCCACAGCCATCACTGCCTTTTTGCTGCGTTAGCAATGGAGAACGAACACCCTGTGCAATCGCAGTCGCGTAGCGTACCTGTGGACCAGCGCATGATCCTTATGCGACTCTAGTAAATGGCAATAGAACGCGGCCGGGACAGCTCAAAGCTACAACGCTATTAACTACACAATGAGGCCGTTAACGCGCGATACGTGCATCGACTGTTAAAGACATTTGACAAAACTGGGAGCGGGTGTAACGAAAAGCGAACGGGGCGGCCTCATACCGCCACGGATAAACTGTGCGCTTACGTTGTTGTGAAGGAGGTAGGCCGAAATTGTGAGCTAAGTATTCGGAGAATTGCGCAGCACTGTGCCACAACACCACCCTTTGTGCATCGTATAGTGAAGGAATGGAAATTCCGAACGTATCCTGCACTGCAGCTACAGGTTTTGAAGCTGCAATTGGGGAAAGCGTTTGGAATTACTCCGATGGTACCTGGATATCATGGAAGTGCATTCAAGCATGTTTACGGATGAGGCACTTTTCCGTCTGCATGACGCAGATAAGCAGCATGTTTAGGCTACCAATATCCCACGACGATGCGTCGCTTCGCTTGTGCAACATGGTGCACAGCTCATGGCATGGGCTGGGTTGATAGGCCGTAAAATCGGACCATGTTCCTTTTCTAAGTAGGTGAAGGGTAACTTGCTATTTGAACAGTGCTAAAGCTTCACATTTGTCAGCACCCTCCTACAAAGAAATGTTGCAGACCTGTGTCATTCCACAGCTGCAAGTCGTAGGGGTATTGAGTACCGTTTGGTGGCAGCAGGTTGGCGCGCCCGCACCTTCTACACAAACGGTATGTGAGTACCTTAACGAAAATTCGGTAAACGTTGGATCGATGGTGGAGGACCTATGGATTGGCCTGCACGGTCTCCGGAGTTGAATCCTCCCTTCATTTTTTCCTTCGGTGGTATTTGAAACACCGAGTGTATAAAACCAGGTCCACTTGTCTGGAGAAACTGAAACGGTGCATCACCAACGATTGTCGCGGGATAACCGTGGACACTGCAGAAAGTGTTGGCCCATATCATCCGGTGAATGCTGCTCTGCAAGCAAAACGACGGTGGTCATTCTAAACATCTACACCGTTGCTTTCTATGCTCTTGAAATATATTTCAGGTAAATACATGTATACTACATAACGACTGAGTTCATTGTTGTGATGGGTAATGGTGCCAATACTTCCTCGGGGTAGTATGAATTCTAGGGGAAAAGAAAGCAAGACGGTTACGTGAGAAAGAGAAACAATACGTCTCAGTCCGATATCTTTTCATGTTTGGAAACGCGGTTGCTTCAAGCAATCAAGGATGCTGGAGTACATCGATCTAACTTGGCACTGTTTAAGCGTGATCGCGCCATTGTCCGACAGGGTGCAGGCTTTGCTGTTAATGTTTACTGTTAACCTGACGTCGGTAGACGAAACCGTTTAAGCTCCATAAGCCGTGTTACTAGCTTCTGCCAAACCAGGGTCACATACTTCCGTTGCAGATCTGACGTAAACCTCATGCTTGCCAAATCACACAATTATGATTACTGCCATTCCTTTGTCAATCAGGGTTGTGACATGGTCAAAGAACTGTAGCTGGCCAGTGACGTAGGAGTGACTTAAAATAAAGCTATGCTGTGATTGGTTGATCAGTTCAGTGGTGTCATAAGTGAACAACTTTGCTCCTGCAGGAGTTCAGGACTTCGTAGACAGCAGAGCTATTGTTTATAGGGTAGGAGCTGTTATTTAGCGATGGAGTGAAGATGTTTAGCTACAAGATAGAAATATTTTCACCACCGATTCTCGTTGGTGAATTCAGCACTTTGCTTCAGCCGTTATAGCTTTAACATGGTTTAATGTAAACATGGTAAAGGTGCAAACATGTCAGCCCTTTGACAAGAAGCCCTAAGTTTGTTCCCTATGCTTTCGACCTTGTCCAGTTGTTTATGTTTGCCGCAGTGCTTTTAGGGGTTGCTCCTTGTCGCAGGTCATAGTACATCGGAACACACAGCAACGTTGTTTATAGATTCACCGACAGCCATCGTCGGGTTGTTGGTTCAGAATGCTGGCTCCCAATTCATAGTGCAGATCAGTCCCCTACATGCATTCCAGTCAATTCGGTGAATGTTAAGAGTGGGTTTCAACTTT
>CALYDF020006952.1:0-12917 GCA_944474145.2 Dicrocoelium dendriticum | reverse complement strand
CACCATTTGAAGCTTTGGATAATTTCGGCACTCCCAGTCGTCAAATACAAGGGCGCGCAACTGGAAAGAAATAAGTGCGGCGAAAGCACAATTAACATGAAGAAGTTAAGTACAAGTTCCGAAGATGCAACTAAAAATAAAACGCGTTTTTTGGCGACATACTAGGGCGTGGTCTTTAACAAGCAAAATATAACTAAACGTACATCATTACCAAAATTGTTGCGCTAAGTTTGATATCTATCGCCAAAATGCAAAAAGAATAGGACTTAGAACAAAAGCGAAAGCTTCTCTAAGGCAAAGCTATTAAAAAGTAGCTCAAAATAATTTAAACAAAACAGGTTTTAACCGCTAAATACGCTGTTACAGCAAGGCCACAGATACAGTAGATGGTGAATTATTTGCGATGGAACAGCTGCCTAAGGAAACGCTATTATAATGTTTTGCTAAAATTGGCTTTCTGCATTGCTAGCAGATAGTATAAAAACAGGAAAAAGGGACAAAGCGGTATAACTTCTGAATAGACATACCTAGCTAGAAATGCATTATATAACGCAAACCTCTCCGCATTGAATAGGTACGACGTAACTGACCCAAAGGTCAATGTTTCTTGCACGCATAGCAAAAATAGGCACGTAAGCAATTAGGTATCGCGAAAGCGCCAGAAAACAAGTAAGGAAGATTGTATGTGCAGGTGGCTTCACGGCAACATAATAAGCTTTACGGGCAGAAACACTAAGTGGACCATCTTCTGAGGGTATTGAGCCACACGAACCATGATGTTTATAGCGTTCAGTAGCTTTAGCCTCTATGTGTTCGCAAAGCTTAGATAAAGACAGCAAAGATTAGGTGTAGCTGAAAATACGGGAGACATTTAGGGTCTTTTGACACGTAGGGGCCTGAGGAACGCATATTATCGTTGGTTAAATATCGCAAGCTGTAGCCGGCTCCCCTATCCATGATTTGGCGGCGTCCATATCCAGACTTGCTTGTCACTGTGACCTCCATGGTGAGAGTCACATGACGCCTGCGCCTACAGAGGGCCATGGGCGGATTGCGCTGCTCCACCCATGGTTCCACCCACACACCCCATATCCGGTGTAAGCCCGGAGGAATAAGACCGAAAGGCATGTGGATGGGATCCACGTTTTGTCAACGTAGCCGGCCCACATCCCTTCATATGGCCTTGCTAGCAACACCAGTCAGCCGGAGGAGCCAGTAGCTGATAACAAGGAAATGTATGCCAATAACCTAAGCCAAATTATTCGGGGCGTGATATCCAAATACAATGACAGTTTTAGTTAACTAACCGCAAAAGTGAATGCAAATTGAAAATTGTAAACGTGGTTAAGACGTGGATTACTTCATGAGGTTAGGTTAGCTAACATAAGAATTTACTCATTGAAGGTGACCCAGCTTGAGAGGGTGCTAAATACCAACATTAAGGATCACCATCGGTCTCAGCAGCTTCAGACCAACCGAACACTGATTGAACCAGCTATTTCGGGCTGCTTGCGGAGTCATCGTCTAAAGTTGAAACAGCAGAGGTCTAGGAAAGGTATTGTATCTAATTGCTTAGCAAAACATGCAGCTTTGTTGGAACGAACATACTTTTGCTGCACTGGTGGGTAAAAGGGTAGCAGACTTCCAAAGTGGCCTGGACGATATGCAGTTGGCCAAATTTTCCGTATGGTGGTAAATACTTTTTTAGCCGCTAATCACATGCAAGCAGATTATGCACATAACTAAAATGTGACACCTTTTGCTCCTACTTGTTTCTTTCTTTTGTGCTGCTGCAAACGTAAAAATTAATTTTCACGTTAAACTGCTGGGATCGCTGCTTGCTTACTGGCACATGAAACAGGAGGATGGTTAAGCGAAAGCTTATTTCGGCCCTGGATCCTTTTCTGACCTACCCTTTTACAAGCGCGGATGTATGTTGCGAGGTTACTTAGGTGGTAAGTTGAAATAACAGACAGCCAATTGGCAAGAGTGGCCGAAAGGCGAGTGACATACAATCAAGCTACGCGCTTCCGAAAAGTTTTAGAACTTCGTTTGTTGGGTGATGGAAATGCGTCGGAAAATGCTCCCGATGAAACTAATTTCGGTCAAGTTTTGGTCACTCATTAATATTAAGGCAGAATAACCACTGCATCCTACAGTAGTTCCGAAATTCCCATTTTTCTACCAAGTCGATATTTTCTTAGCTAACGAGCTTCATAACCCCACGGCAAGCAATTTAACGCATTCCCATTTGCCAGGCACATTTATAGAGAATCATTCATTCAGGTTTGTAACCAGTAAACTTTTAGCGGCTACTGCGTACCGCCGGTGTTCTTCCACTTATTGCGTCCAACAAGGTAATTTCTGCAGGCTGAATGCTCTGACGCATTCAAGGAATTCCGCACGCAATAAGGCAGCTGCAATTAAAGTACTAAATCCTGCTAACAGCTTACGAATAACCGCCAGGGAAAATGGCGTCCCGGCGATATCAAACTTGTCACATATGCTCTGCCAATTTACTTTCTCAACGACGCAGTTGGCGGGGCACGTAGGCATAATGTTTCTGACACACTCGGGAATAATGATACCAGAAGCGCAGAAACGCCACCTAAGGCATGTAGTAAAAGGATGATGGTTATTATTTTCCCCATACAATCAGGCTTCTGCAAGACTTTATTCAGTACAAGCTTTTCCAGAGATATTGGAGTGGGAAGGGGATGGAACAGTACACTTTACTGCTTTCAGACACCAGCGTGAGGTTAGGGCGTTGCTGGCGTTCTCCAAAGAGCTGACGCGCCCGCGATCATGTATCAGCTCGAGACCTTCAGCGTACAAGCAAACTTTGAAACGGTGCGTTATCGTTGCTTTTCATTTTTCTGTACCCTGAGTTGCATACTGTAGTGTTTTGGCCCCTTTTGTGTTACTTTAAAGTAACACATTCCTACTACAAACTCGTGTGTTCCGTTTCTGGACTCCAGGCCAAAACATTTTCCACTGTCCTTTGTTGTGTTCACGTTTTTCATGTTTTCTGTATAAACCTCCTTGTTTACCTGATTTTAAATCTATTATTTACATCGTGGCCAGCAAACTTCGCGTGTCCCATATCTTTCAGGTTGCCAGGGCAATCTCCAGCCCCTTCGACCGTCAAGGCTAGTGCACTCCACACAAGGGAGTGCAAAGTTATATTCTCGGAGCCACTAGCTGATGCTTTGCAAAAAGCTTCTGCCCTCCAATATCAAGTACACGAGCTGAAGAGGCAAATTGTGACTATTACGGAGACCGCTGACAAGCTCACATTTTTTGCCAATTTAACCAAGCATCAAAGTTTTGAACATCTGTCCAATATAGTCGCAAATGGTGAACTATTGCTCAAGATTGCGCACGATGTCAGTGGAAGCTTGCGCTATTGTACCCGAATGCACAAGACAAATTGCCTCCCAAGATAGTGCTGCATACACTTTTAGTTGCTTGCCAAATGCCATATGGTTGTTGCACTGCCACACGTTTGCGTAAGCTCCCTGGCCGAGCTTGCCCAATCGTGATCAACTTTTGCACCTTTTGCTAAATGGTTTATTGACGCCCGATTTCTCCTAAGGCATCTGCCTTATCTTGGGCCAAGCTTGATAAACCGGACGGAACACCGCTGCAGAGGTCTATATTATCTAATTAAAAAATTAACCTATTGAACAACGCAAATAATATCACTCTCGGTAGAGCAACTGCCTAATACTCATCTAACTGCGACACCTACCGCTTGCTCTTCGATGGTTTATAATGTGGATATGGATATAACACAAGAGCGACAAGTAGACCCCGCCGTACTAGAGCCCTCTGGGAACAAAGGACGCATAACTTGCAGCGAAACCAGGACCACTTCAATGGCAGCAAATACCAGCGCAGCTGTAGACACAACACGCCGCCCACATTCATTTGACCTGTCAGACATGTGTGACACGGAATCAGAAATTGAGAGCAAAGACTTCTTATGTTATTACACTCCTTTTACTAGTGTAAGAAAAGACTTCGCGCTATCTCCCAGTGGTTCAACCCTAACGTCTAGCAACCCACACGGACGACGCTTGATTACTAACTCTCCTCGGTTTCCATCAAAGCCACAACCTTACAACAAAGGTACAACACACGAACGAACCCACAGGACCAAGGCAAACCCCCTGTGGTTACCGATTAAGCAAAACATCCAGTCGGTTCGCACGGACATATCGAAACTACTACCTCCTATGCTTGGCCGAAGCCTACATGATCCTGCCTGCATAGGCGTGTCTGGCACTACACGGGAATAGAGAATTTATTTATTTATTTAGGCGACCACCAAACTGGAACGGCTCGGTCGCCAGAAGTAGCTACTAAAAACCGCAAGCCCCATACTTCGTATGTCATTTTCGAGCAAGTCGGTTTTCGCTGCAGTTCTAGCCACAATGGCATGCAGACAATGACCAGGTAGATAGTGTAACCTTAGAGTGGCACAAACACCGCACCTCCTCCGCCTCCTGCACCCAGCGAATCTGTAACTCGACCACCACATGCGATCAACCCGCGAATCAGCAAAACATCTCTCCTATCCCCTCTTTTATGGAAAGCAGCAAGTTCCGGACCCCAATCAAAGCATGCCCAGATCAAGATACGGCGCGGTAGCATCAACCCGACAACTGGACACGACGCAACTGACGCCGATCAGTCTTCTCTAGCTACTTGGACGGCGTCTTTGACCAATGCACCACACCTGCCCACTTGTCTGATCTCACTACACAAACGTATACACACCCAAATTCATCTTACCATAGTCTTCAACATACTGTCCCTGACTTTCGCCGGCCTCTTACCTTATCCTGCGCAGGTCCATCGTATATGCACCACAGTTCATACAAACAAACAAGCCTCTCACCACAACAGGGTTTGCCAGGTGCGCAGTTGGCTGAATCTCACATCCAGACCAATTCGACCGGCTCGTATAAAACCACACTATTCAGTGTCCGATCTATCAAAATAAACTGCACCTACTTGCACCTCTCATACTTCTGTCCAGTCCGCATATGGTGCTGAAAACTGAAGTGTGTCTCGTAGCCGCTATGCCTGGTGCTCCGCTGCACATGCCTGGGTACAGGAATTTCTGTAGCGAATACATCAACCAAGGTGGCGGCGGTTGTCTTATATTCGTCAGCAATGAATGCCGCGCGTCATCTTTCCAAATCATTCCACTTGGAACTCCTGAAGATTCTGTTTGGATTAAGGCCAGAGGAGGCCAAGTTGACATTCTGATGGGCTGCATCTACAACCCAACACATCCGGCTCGTACTTGACCTGACGAATCGGCTAAGCTCTTTTCCACAGTTTCATTCCTTCCCACCCCTTAGAAAATAAGCGGCGGAGACTTCAATATGCCTCCATTTAGTGGTTTACACAAGTAGCAACATCCAGGTATGGGACCATCGTAGACACTGTCTTCACGCATGAATGGACTCAGCATGCGCGCGCAACTACAAGACAGTTAACACCCTGGACCCAATATTCACCAACGTTATCCCGCATGCAACTGTCAGCGTGTTGGATAACATTCCGGGCAGGGACCACAAGATTGTGAGGCTATCATTCAAGCCACCCAAGTTCCGTGATCATGTTAGTCCGGTCTACGCTGCTTTTAGGCCTCTCCAGCATATGATTTGGGAATTCTTCACCGCACTCCTCCGTGCCGCTCCTTAGGACACTTTCTTACTAGCGGCCAGTGCGGCTACTGCAACCTGGGAACTTTACAATAACTTCATGAGATGCCTTGATATCCTAGCCCCACTGAGACGCTCGATCAGACCTCAAAATCCCGATGACGCCCCCACAAGTAAAGTCGTCACAAAGCTTAAGAAAATGCGTTCCCGTTACAAGAACACTAAGGACGTTCACCTCATAATTGGTATAAAGGAAATACCACCGGAATGGAGTAACTCGCGATGTCATGTACATATAGCTGAGCGAACTGCGCTGCACAGTGTGAACATGGTTGTCAATTGTACGGCTTATGAAGCATCGCAGTGGCCGCAAAGACTTGCCGATTACCTCACGCGTGCTTCCAGATACTGCGGTTACTATTGGCGCAGCAGTTGTGCGAGTTCTTTAACGGCGTAGTCTACCGAAAAACACGCTTTTTCAGTATTTGTCAACATTGGATTTTACGGTTGTTTTAACCTACAAAACATCCATTTGTTTTATTGACTGCACATCCGTTGACAAACAGCGTCTTGGTGATTACGACGGCGTCCTATCCGTCACTTGGAAATAACGCTCCTTCGGCAGTGTTATTCCGGTACACAGTGTTGCAAGGGATGTGAGATAGGTTTGGGAACATTGAACCCCAAGTGTCGTTTATTAATAATTGAGGATGCTTGCTGAAATCCTACGACTTCAATTAGTAATCAATTTACTAAGGGGTTTAAATGCGTTACGATGGTTAATCATTTCCTCGCCTCACGCGTAGCAGCCATGGTGGATGACCCGCTTGTATTTCGATATATGCTAAAGGGTTCTTATATATATATATATATATATATATATATATATATATATATATATATATCATCTTATCCGCAAATGTACATCGCATAACCAATTGTAAGGAAGGATCACTTGCTTACCAAGCAAAATACCAATCGGGATATATTTTCCATCTACCATGACACAGTTAGCATGCATGCACCATGGCTCGGTATGGAGACCTGCACACAATCCTTATATAACGTTCACTTTTGTTATGTTTGATCCCATCAATCTCGTATACAATAATCATTAACCTATGCATGCTTACACACATGGGCATTTCAGTGCAACATATATATATACATTTCCTTTTACGTTCATATATATATACATGATTATATGTAGTATGCATCAGTATATATATGTCATTATAACATATATATATATATTATATATACATATGGTTGGCGGCATCCGGTTTCCGATTTGCCTGTCACTGTGGCAAGCCACAGGACGCCTGCGCCTACAGAGGGACCATGGGTGGCTTGCGCTGCACCACCCACAGCTCCAACCACACACCTCACATCCAGTGTAAACCCGAAGGACTAAGACCGGGAGGCATGCGGATGGGAACTACGTTTCACCAACGGAGCCGGCCAACACTCCTTCACAGGCAAACACAAGCACGCTGCAATTGGGAAATCAAGCGCACACAAGGCGGTGGCTGGACCGTAGTCCGCTCAACACTGACTGCATGGAACCACTCTTTGATCCTAACACGGCCACAAGGAGCGTGCACCCCTTCCCCCACAGAAACGACCAACTGGCTCCTGGAGCCAGTATGGACGAGGTGGTGGGTAATAGACAGGTAGGCACCTTGTCATCACGCACATTAAGCGCAGCCACACCGGGGATATCAAACAACAGCCAATCACTTGAGAGAGAAAGGGAGGAAGAAACGGAGAAATACTCGATTAATGCATAAGGAAACGGTGACATAAACCTTAATTAAATAGCATATGTAATAAGTTGTTTACAAACGCATCTTAGCTAAGTGCACGAGGTCAAAAAGTATAGTTCACGGAATGCCACGAACACAAATATGCTACGGAAATCGAATACAATTGGCTTAAGCGAGGTGCGCAAGTTAATGGAATACAGTACAGGAAGATATTTATATGAGTAAGAAAAGCATTAAGGTAAAAACTGTAAACCCACCAGCTGAGATAAAGAGACTTAGAATGCAAACACGCGGTTAGTAAATCGAATTCAGCGTGCCTATAAACGCTGTGCCGGCTCGCCGTCATTCTCTGCAGGACCCTTCGTCTCTTCTGTAGTGGCCCCAAAGGGCCTAGCTCAAGGCCCACTAGACATTCATATGAGAAAGAAAGGCATTAAGAGAGAACCGAAAACCCACCACCTGAATTAAAGAGACTTAGCATGCAAGCACGCGTTTAGTAAATCAAATTCATCATGCCTACAAACGTTGCGCCGGTGCTGCCTACGTTCACTGCGGGACCCGTCGTCGCTTCCGCAGTGTACTCGAGTGACCTCTCTCATGGCTCACTAGGCCTGCCTGACTATGGCACTCGCGACCGCATGTTCTACAGCACCATGCGCTCGATGTCGATGGAGTACATTTCATCGGTGCTTGCCGCTTCCGCCCTTGCCACTTCTTCTCTGCATGCATGAGGGCTTTCTCTCGCACTTCAGCAACTGCCTTCGTGAGTAGATCGCGCCATACGCGCCGATCAACCGCCTTCGATTCCCATGATCTGCAATCAAGATTAGAACGTGTGAGACTCACTTTAATCATGTCCTGGTAACGTAACTTTGGTTTCCCAGCATGCCGCTTCCCAATACTCAGCTGACCGGATAAAAGTTGTTTCGGTATCCGCGTCGAATCCATACGGCTCACATGACCGAGCCATCTCAGGTGTCGCAGTAAAAGTATGCCGTACACTGCATAAATCCCACTTCGGCGCAAGCCCAACAGTCTGCAACTCTGTCGCCCCAACCGATCCGTAAAATTCGTCGCAGACACTGCTGATGGAATCGCTCGAGATATCGCACATCACGACGGTACATCGTCCACGTTTCACTGCCGTATAGAAGAACGGACAGCTCCGTGGATTTGTACACCATCAGCTTCGTGCCAATGATAAGCTGATGGTTTTTCCACACTCGTTACTCAAGCTTCACGAATGCCGCCGCTGCCATCGACACGCGATTACGCAACTCAACGTGTAGCTGCTGCTCAGTCGACATAACACTCCCAAGGTAGCTGAAGCGGCAGGTGGTTTCCAATACTTCAGCACCAATGCTGATTTGCTGCAACATTGAAGATTGGACCTCCGGTGAAGGCTGAAAGAGACATACAGTTTTGCTTGTGTAGATGGTGAGCCCGAATTTGGCCGCTGCCGAAGCCAGAGCACTAGTCATGTGCTGCAACTCATCCGCGCTGTGTGAAAACAACGCACAGTCGTCATCAAACAGTAACATACGGATAGTTGTCTCACAGACTAGAGTTCTCGCACCGAAACGACGGACGTTCAGCAACCCACCATCAATACGGTGCTCCACACGAACACCGTAAGCACAAGCCGCATCAAAAGCACAAGACAACATTGCATGAAGATAGATATTAAACAGGGCAGGAGCTAACACACAGCCTTGCTTCACACCAGAGACAACTGTAAAGTCATCCGACGTCTCTCCACTCAGCTGCACCCTCGCTCGCATACCACTGTGCAGACATTCAATTAAACTTACAAACTTACGCGGGCAACCAAACTTACCCAACACCAGCCACAATGCCTCGCGGTTCACCGTATCAAATGCCTTGGTGAAATCAACAAAAAGCGAGTACAATGGCTGGTGTCGTTCTCTGCACTTCTCTTGCAACTGACGAGCCGCAAACACCATATCTATATTGCTGCGACCCGAACGGAATCCACATTGCTCTTCCGCCACGTTAGTTTCCACAACCTGACTCACGAAGCGATTGAGCAGGATTCGGGCAATCACCTTGCCCACACAACTCAGCAAGTTGGTGCCACGATAATTCGTGCAACATTGCTTGCTATCTTTACCCTTGTACAGTGGTAGCACGAGGGCATCCTTCAGCTCAGCAGGCACCTCCTCCTCAATCCATACGCGTTGCACCAAGTGGTGCAGCGCAGTCAGCAACATGGGTCCACCGTGTTTCAATACTTCAGGTGGGATCCCGTCGGCTCCGGCACATATGCCGTTTCGCAGCTGAGCAAGTGGTCTCTGCGTCTCATCCCGTGTCAACGTATCCGCCAGATCCGCCTTCACATCGTGCTGCTTCAGGCCATTCAATGTAGGCCAGGCGATCTCTGAACGGTTGTTCAAGTGACAGTCAAAGTGTTTCCTCCAGACCTGCATTATGTGTGCAGTCTGGGTGCAGGTAGCGCCTGAACTACCATCGATCAGTGTCCTCAGCGGCTCCAAGCTTGGTCCATACGCCACCTTCAAGGAGTCAAAGAATTCCTTGTGTTGACGGCGTTCGGCGTAGCATTCCATCTGCTTCGCCTTCTCCGTCCACCATGCATTTTTCATGCGACGGAGCCCTCAGGTCACTCGCCGTCGAAGTTTGCGAAACTGACTACTCTTCCCCAAGTCACTGAGGTCTGCCACATGTGCAGCAAATGCTGCATTCTTCTCTGACACCAATGCGCCAATCGTCACATTGTTGTCATCAAACCAATCAGGCCGCTTACGGTTTGCTCGCCCGATGGTCTCCTCGGCAGCCGCTGGCACCTGATCTACAGGTCTCCCACAGTGGCTGTGCAGTCCACATCACCACACAGGCGTGCATCCATCGCCTTCTCCAGCTCAGTACATTTCCCCCCAGTACCGAGGGAGAGAATGTTAAATTTACGCCGATTCACGGCGGGAGTGCAATACATCGATTTACGAAAATATATGAACAGTTTTGTCCGAACCAAATTGTGATCAATGCCACACTCAGCTCCACGCAGTACACGTGTCATGCGCACTTCAAGCATATCACGCTGACGTACGATGACATAGATGAGCAGGTGAGCATGACCACTCCGTGGGGGCGCTTAAGTTGCAGTATCACTCGACTCAGTGCAAACCGAGTGTTCGTGATCGCTAGGCCGTGAGTGGCACACAGTGAGAGCAGCCCGTCACCGTTCGCATTAGCTGAACCAATGCCATGCGAACAGATAACATCTGTCCACACCGATGCATCACGCCCAAACGCGCGTTGAAATCACCCAGCAGAAATAGTCGGTCGCACCTCGGCACACCCCGTATCACGGAGGATAGCTGACTATAGAATTGATCACGGAGGGCATCAGGATAACACATGGTCGGACCGTACGTGCTTATAAAAGTAGCAAACTTACCTCTTCCGAGTCGTACGCGATCAGTCATCAGTCGCGCGCTGATGCCCGTCGGTTCACCCACCAGCTGGCCATGGAGGCGATCAGACATTGCAAATCCGACCCCATGTTCACGTGGTGCTGAGGCAGCGTTGCCCAACCAGTAGAATGTGTAGCCAGCACCTGCCTCATGTAACTTACCTTGCTCAGCGAGCCGAGTTACACTGAGCACCTCAATATCGATGTGGTAGCGCGCCAGCTCCATCGCGACGAGTGCAGTGCGTCGCTCCGGGCGCTCGCTGGAGTTCCGGTCCAGTAGTGTGCGCACTTTCCAGCGTCCGATGCTGAGGGCTTTACGCGCAGGCATACGACTGCATTGGTAGGCAATCGCACGCGAGGTGGTCGTTGTGCTTCGGAGGTTTGCTTGAGGGACTCCGCCCGGAGCCTTTGGCTCAATAGCCTGACCCACAAGGCTGTAGGTGGTTTGGAGGTTTGCTTGAGGGACTCCACCCGGAGCCTTTGGCTAAAAATAGCCTGACCCACAAGGCTGTAGGTGGTTTGGAGGTTTGCTTGAGAGACTCCGCCCGGAGCCTTTGGCTCAAAAGCCTGACCCACAAGGCAGTGGGGAGCAGATCCAGCTCGGGAATGTGATTGCAGAGACAGATTGGGATCTGCTTGACGGCAGTCGCACGCAGCCTTTGAGGTTCTGGAAAATTTATCATATGTTTTGCGACCGTAATTGGATACGCACCTGCGACCACGGCCAGACGCAGGTGGGTTTTTGGCGGGTTTGCACCAATTTGACCAGGGGCTGCCTGGCTTGAGGCGGGCAGTAGCAAACCATTGAACACCCGGAGGTGTCCTCCCACCGTCAGAGACAATGCGTGGCACTCGTGCTCTACGCCAATCGAGCATTGAGAATATAACCCGTAACCTGTTGTCTCCCATGGCTAGGTTTTACGGGAAGTGGGCCATCGACCACTTCCTAACCTCCGGAGAGGATGGACTAGGATACTGCCAGGGCGCCCAATCCTGACAGGAGAACGACTCGGGTCCTCAGCCAAAGCCTTCGATTAAATGAACACCCGAAAGGCAGCGGGTCTAGCACATGGTCAGTTAGCTGACTCATGCGGATTGGTGTCCTGGATCTTAGCAGGGAGAAGGGCGAAACCTAACTCCCACCCAGCGGTCGCCACGTGGAGGCGCCCAGGACATGAGACTATGGCGCAACAGTAGCAGCAGTGGGTAGACCATCTGTCAGGATCTAGCCACCACCAGCCTCAGTCCCACCATAGGTCTCCCCGCCTATATATAATACATATATAAATATAAATATGATATAAAACAAATTACGCCTTATACATGTCAAGCGGTCAACAAATTTAATGAGGTTTGTGTGGCATTTAGGTTAGATCATGAGTCGGAAATGTGCATGTAACGCATTGGTTCCCTGTCATCCTATATACTCATACATGAATTCTGCATACCACAGGTGAAAATGGTTATGGAGGAGACTTCCGTTTGGTCACGTCGCCTAACGTTAACATTATGTTTCCTTACAAACACCTACATACATATATACGTATATATTAGTATATGCGATATACATAGATATATACTTATATGCGTGCATATATACAATATACATATATATATAGAGAGAGAGAGCTTCACACCGCATTTCCCATGCTTACACAGACACACTGCATTATCTATCCAACTCTAGCAAGGATTCTCTTACATACATAGCCTGTTTACCACCGGGTAAACAAAGCGATAAGCCAAGCTACACTGACAAATCAATCCTCACATTCCCATTTAAGCCAGCTACTCAACGCCGATTCCCCTATGTCTTGCACAAGTTCAAGTTCAAGCGGGACTGGAAAGATAGGATTATCCCGTGAATGCTCTTCCTTCGGCGGGTCGTTGAAACAGGCGTTGGCGAATTTTGAAATTCCGATGGACCTAAAACAAAGACCGCATCACACCCTGTCCAACCAATTAATGTCCACGTATCCTGCCCTAGCAGTCCCTGCTGGGTCGGTCACGTGAAGTAAGAAA
>CALYDF020006951.1:0-12897 GCA_944474145.2 Dicrocoelium dendriticum | reverse complement strand
AAAGCTAACCAACGACAGGGAGGCCCCTGGCACACTCTCTGGCTGGAGCACCAGAAACTTTCCATCACCACTTTTCTTATCTTGGCCGTCCGTGTGTCATTTATCTTTTAGCTGGCTCAAAAGCCTACCATGCGCTATGCGTAATGGCGGGTGAACGACCAGCTCCCACTGCTTTTTTGTTACTATTCTACTCCTGATTTACCTTATCGGTCTTTGTTTAGGGTGTTAAAACAGCTCTTGATAGAAAAATCACAAAAGAAATAGTCGGTGTGACATTGGAGTACCAGTTAACATTGCCAACTGGATGAACAGCGCCGGCACTATCTTCGGAACTTAAAAATGGAGAGAAATAAATCGAAATTCATCAAAGAGTTGCAAAATAGTGTGCATTTACACATGAGGCATAACAATACCTCAAGTATGAGCAAGCTCAACCACCAGAAGTAGAGTTGTTAAAGCCCAACCAATGTAGACCAAAACGGATTTCACGCCCAAATGCAATTAGCTAAATTTTACTAAACTTTCCCATGCTTATTTCTTTATTATTGGTGGCAGGCTCCTATAGCTCACTGACGTTAGAGACAGAGCCTCATGAATATAGAAAATCGGCTCTAAGGGATAAATCTTGTGATGTTTAGCTAAGTAATGTGTGTATTTTGTAGGCCGAAATCTGTCAACGGATCTGAAAGATCCCCAGGGTTACTAAGGTAGACCTGGCTCATGCGGGCTTGTTGTAAGCTTTAGAAAAGCTTAGAGGCTTAAGAAATGCTAAACTCTCTTTTACTGGTTGTTTATGTGGCTCAGTATCCACTGAAAATGGTATGCTGTGGCCTTCTAACCGTGAGTTAATTACAAGCTCCCCTGAATTCCCATGTAGATATAATATTCCTTGCTGGATTTCTAGCGTTTTCGCGCAGGATCATCCCTTATCTGCATATATTTGTCATGTATGCATGCAAAGTTTACTTTTCGGCCACCTGCGCAGTCCGTAGTTGTCGCTGTGTATTACGGGCTAATTAGAGCATTTCTGGATAGCTATGCCTATCTAGAACATACGTCGCTTCCCTACTTTTTATATTTTCTTTTCTTTTTTCTGCTATCTGCTTGCAAAGCAGAAAGCCATTTTTAGCGAAAATAAAAATGGCCTTATTCGTAGACCATCATTTAATTGTGAATAACTCGCAAACTACTGCACGTATTGTGTTGCTTTTACGTTCAACTTATTCAGGCGCTAAGGCTGGTTCAGACCAGTGTAACTTTGTGCCACTTTAAGCGGTATTCTAACTGTAGAAAGGCTTTTTCTTTTATCTGAGAATAACTCAGGTTGAAATTTTGCGCCGGAGAGCAATATCAACGTAAGAAAAGTGGGGCTGTATTTTTTTGTTAATTGGTATTTTTCTACTGAAGCACGCAGCTTTATTTTCTCTCTTAACAGATTGCTTCTATTTTTGTCCGCATTTATCGGAATTGTTTTCAACTTTTCCTATGCCTTATAATCCCTTCACTCATTCCTTCCATGTGCGCACAATTGGGGCAACTGAGTGGCCAATTAATGTGCGATCAATTTAAAGTGCACGTTCGGCGAATTGGATTCTGTTCCAAGGAGAAAAGGCACAACTACACCTCCGCGAAGTTTTCACAAAAGAACAAGGAGTTCAATATCGCTCGCAGGAACCAGAAACATGTCCAGTAGCTGCATATCAAACAATGCCGATGCATTTGTAATTGCTGACGATGAACATATACTTATATTTTACCTACTTCCATGCAAGAGCATCGGATTTATGTAAGTATTGCTCTGAACCCTTTAGAGTGCAGCCTCTAGCAGGTCTAGAAATATACCTGTTTATTTATTTATTTACTTGGGTAGACTATTTTAATAAGTTACTAACCAAGTACAAAGCGTGGCATCTTTGTGAATGCTGTTTATGTTTTTTAAAAGGCTTCCATGTCTGTCCACTTGTGAAAGAATCCGTGTTTTGCTGGTAGTAGTAGCACACTACTTTTCCTCCGACGATGTATCTAGTCTAGTGGGGTCAGGCCGACGATGACGGAACCTCACGGAGTAATGGTTTAGCTATTAGGGTTGCATTGGACATGGAAGCCACGAAGCCCCAGAACCGCGTAAAAGCAAGTTACTGAACCTTTTTCAGCAGTGCGTTCGAATTTTGGAAGCAGATGGATAGCAGGTAGGCCACAGTCTAAAATCAGACGGACGTATGAAGTACGCAGTTGAAAAATCCTAGGTGTCATACGCGCAACTGACGTTTATAAGGTACTTATCAATTTTCTTCAATTGGTGAGCTTTAAAGCCTCGTGCCACGTCCTAAGGTCAGGCGACACGATAACACCGCGTTCTCGCTCGTGAGTGGTATTCCTAAGGAGGAACCCACCAATGAGTTGCGCATCGTACAGATAAGTGCCACCCATTTATATATTGACACTTGCTGCTTGATGCTCAATGCCTGTAGCCGGTCTAGAGCCCCTGTGAGTTGTCCGACTCATCAAGACTGCATACGGTTGACCATAGCTTGGGGCCTTCGGCCTAGCTCAAGCAGTGATTTGGAAGTGCAGTCGGCTAATGGTTGCTGCACAATTTGAAAAGCTCTAGTGCAAGCGCAGATTCTGGGGAAACTGCATTAGTCATAAGCACGGAAGCCGTGTTGTTTGGTTCCCTTGCAAGGGCATTGTCCTACCGCTCAGGAAATCGGCACTGCAAGCAAGAAGATTTTCTGTAACGCCATTGCCCCATAGTTTGTATAGAGGACGTTCGTTTGTAGCTGTCATAATGGCCTTACGGAAGCCCATGCAGTTCACGTCAGCCTGCTTTCGGACATCAGTTGCTTCGGCTCAAGTTTCTGTGGCGATAATTAAGTAATAATTGCAGTGCCGTGCTTCCCGGAGGCCGCGTTGGGCGGGAGGGATAATGTCTGATTTCTTATAGTGTAGCTAGAGTGACCGCTTGATTGTTCATTCCATAGTTTCACGGAGGACTGCTATCAAGCCTTTTGGCAGGAAGTTCGCAGGGTCTTGCTAGTTTACCACGTTTAGTTGGAGATGTATATACCTACTTTCCAGTACGCCGGTGGACGGCCGACATCAAGGGCGTGCCGAAACCACTGGCAGTTGGGAAGGTAATGTACTTACCTATCGTTTTGAGGTAGGTGAAACGCAAGCTCTCCGGGCCTCAGCAAGAATTTAGGTCCAGTTCGAAGCGCAGCTTAGTGATATCCATGGAGTTGCTTTCCACCTGCTCCAAAGAGGGTTGTTGAGCAAGCAAACAGTTGTTGCACAGCAAAGTTTACACTGACTAAACTGAGAAATACCGCGCATCCAGTAGGTTTGATTTGTCATCATCGCCGTCGAGAACGGCGCCTTTCTTAAAGGAGCAAAGCTTGTTGATCCCAATACCCAATTGTCTTTTTTGCTTAAGGTATGCGAAAAGTATCTTAGGTCAGGTTGGGGTTCCATTGCCGGTCCAGGTTCTTATTAGAGTCGTTTGTCTCCTTTTTCAGGGTGCAGGTTGGAATAGACTGTTTAGTAGGCACCAGCATAGGTCGTAGACGTTCACATGCATCATCAAAAGCTAAGATGGTGGAATCCTCCATGCGAAGTTGCTTGCAACTATTTTAATCTGTGCTGGTCAATGCACCAGAAACTTGGACGCAGTTTCTCTCGATATGGGATTTAGGGACGCCGTACCCACAAACGATAGACAGTACAAGGAGCCCTCCTTCTAGGAGGTTGGAGGATTGTTAGATTAGGAACAAAAGCTAGGGCAGTAGTGAAACGGACGACTAGACTGTTTGGTGTCTGGAGCGGGCCTCTCCGTGTTTTCCTCGAGACCTGTCCTGTCAGGCTGCACCCATAGGCAGAATCAAGCACAGCTTCAAAGGAGTCCGGTGGGATCACTATGAGAAAGATCCCAAATTACGCCCAGGGTGTTGCAGCCACCTATAAGAATCCAGTTAGTGCCACTGCTGCGGATTCCTACGGAGTAAAATAATGGAAAAGCGGAAGTGTGGTGTGTAATGGGTAGAAATGTAAAGCTTTACTGCCCCCGCAGAATGACCATAGTGAGAGTTTAACACATGGAACACATGTTCAGCCACTAAGTTCCCACCGGTTATCTAAAGAGGTATTTCTAGTACATAATGTAAATCCACTATAAGTCCTGGCTGTTCACGCACACGTGTGCCGGTTAACCAATGCAAATAAAGCTGTTTACCCTGATCGCATCGGCGAAAAATACAAGGTTGGTTAGCGTTGTATATACATAAATAAAGAAGTTGTATTCTCGACGCAACGAGGGACACCAGTACAGGCATGATCAAGTTGTTGACAGGGCCATGGAAACACTAGAAGCTGGTGTATGCACACAACAGAGGTACGTGTTAGAAAAATATAGGGGCTTGAAAATTGTACATAGTTTTGCGCAGGAATGATACAGAGATGAAGAGCCTGAGCATTGGTGTCAGAGAGTAAGGTGGCGCCGAGGCGCTATTGCCGCTAAATGCACGGAAATAAAATCACATCGTGCAGATGGTGTAATGCACGGTCGTGTCGCTTATTAACAACGGTAGCGTGGGCGTACAAACAACAACAGTCGAAAGAACGTTCGAGAGGTGACAAATTTGAAGACACGAATAGTTCCGGCGGCATTTCAACCGAATGTATAACGTAACCAGTTGCAGCTTGTGTCCCTTAAGTTTGTGCTGCGCCTACGCTACCGGAGGTGGCGGCGCGCGAGCCTGGGGCTTGTCAAGTTCTGGTACACTAGTGATGGCGCCCCATAGAAGATGATAACTTCCGCTCTTCACTAGTAAAGTTTTCAGTCGCTGATGGTAGGGCATGGGGAACGATCATTTTGCACCCAATGTTTCCTTTCGCAATGCGGTATCCAGTGCTAACCGCTCGCGTTTTACCCAGCATGCCAGGTCTGAGTCTTATACACCCTGTGGAATCACCAACGCAGATTTAAACCAGTTCATTCAAGGGCTACGTGGATCATTCCGAGCAGCAGCGAAGATTTGCTATCGTGAATTCGACCCCAGGGCACATTGAGGCAGCAATTTTTACAACCGGGTTCGACAATGTGGACCTTAAAGTAGTTTTTCTGGCAGAGGACTGCACCGCCCCTCGACCGCCCACCAAAGCGCTGGCCGCGAAACAGGTGGTATGCTGCCATTTGTACCTCTAAGTCCGACTTATCAGATGATAGCCAGGTTTCGGCGCACGCCATTTTATCAGGGGTTGCTCAGCGGTAAGGAGTGGAATCGCGTCGAGTTTATGGTTAGACTTCGCAGTATCGCAAGTAATACCGTAATGTGTCCTTTATCCCTGTGGTCCAAGGAGGAAGAGCAGCGGTCTCCAACAATCCCTCTAAGTTTTATGTATTACATGAAACTTTACAATGTTTATGTAAGCGGTTACTTCACAGAGCAATTCACAGTATATAGGTGACGCGGTCTAACACTGGATTCACACCAACTATTTGGTTACCCACTCTATGCCCCATGGTTGCCCACCCCGACGTAGGTGTTAGGTAATTCACATGATAAATAAAATGCTTTAATGCCTGACTCCTACTACCTATCCGCTCACCCGGTGTATGTACCATCATTAGGCGCCGACCAACATAACTATTATGTAATTTGCAAGCCGTATGTCATGAGCTCAATATGGCTGACCGAAGCGAACGACTGTCCTATATAGCGAACGCCGGCTTACCGCCTATCGCCCATGTGACGTCAATCGATGTTGCTAGGAATTCACCTCACCCTGTGGAAACTGTTCGCTCACACGGTGGAACCCGTCCAGACCAGCCCACCTACACGTCTCGGCCTTGCATTACCTTCCCGCCCCGAAAGTAAGCACCAATAAGTTCCTGATGCTCGCACTGTTCGACCGACCTGAGCCACTCCAGGTGCCCAGCCCATTGCGTTCTGTTTCCCACTCTGTATAGCGAACCAATGAGGCGTGTTAACGGGCTTGCTAAAAGAAACGCCACCATAAGACCGTGAAGTTATTAGCGTGTGACATGCTATGTACGGTGGCAAGTACCGTTTGCGCTCCCTTTGGGCATTGTGAAGGCATGTTTATCGTAACTGTATGTACGCATTGTGGTTACTATTTGAATAGCACCGTAGCTAAGGACCCGGCTTCCTTCCTTGGTTGCACCCGGGAGCTTTTACCCTTCACCCGGGTCCCACGCAAGTTGTCGCTTAACGTCTAACCTACTTTCTCTATCTGCTGTTCGGTTACCCATATCGCAGGCGGCTTGATCAGTACAGCACGGTCCTCCGGGGTAAGGTCTTACAGAAAATAGCTTTTCCCTGAGCCGCTAGAGGTTTCTGCAGACGCGCATACATTATTTTGCGCGCTGACGAATAGTTTTCAGTGGACAGCACTGGTATGGCTCCTCCTGGCTGTGCTAAGGCACAAAGCAGAGCTGCGGTTTATTCCTTGCTAGCCCACATCCAACAATTCAAAGACCATGCGCTTAGGGAAAACCTGGTCGTCGCAGATTCTTTCGGCTGGTATCTTTGTTAGATTCTGGAACGTCCTCTATTACCAGGTAGCGGTTGCAATCAAGGGCTTTTTTCTTTTCCCTGACACTGGCTTTTTAGGCTTTGCTTTTCAACAACCGGTTGCTCAAGCTACGCCACTCTCTTTAAGAGGATCCTAAGCTCCGCGTTTGTGTTGTTTGGTTTATTTCATTTTGAACCATGAGGACCTTTCCTCTTGGTTTTTTTGCAAGTTTGGCTGTCCTAGCTGTCGCTGATGAGCTAGTACAAATCACTGCGGCCTAGGACTAGTGCATGCAGATCAGCCCATTCTTGTTCTCACCGGCAGCTGTGTTCCTGTCAACGTGGTACAGGACGCACTGCCTCATTTTCCTTTCGGCGTGAAATAGTCAGCAACCGGCCGGTACACTGATGAAACAAGTGTCACAAAGTCTGTTTTAACGACGGTTTGCGTAGAAGCACGGTGTACAGTGAACGGGGTGGAGGTTCGTCGGATTCATTTTTACCTAGACCTGGCTAGACACTGCTCGCAGTGAAAGTTTTGGCAGTTGAGGTTGGTATTTTGAAGCCATTGGTAATGAGCACTAACAAGGTTACAGCAGGATATGTTTGCCCATTTGTCGCAGAGAGCGCACTGAATGGCGTATGTATATGAGGCGACAACGTCGCCACACCACGAACATTGAGGTTGGAGCAGCATTCTTGCCTCGCATCCACGCCACAGGCGGAGCTCCATAGGGGGTCGGTGCTCTGACCAGACTTCTTTCTGGCCTTCACTGATGACAGCACAAGGCAAGCGGAATCATGGCTGCTGATATATGCAGTTGACGCCAAGCTGTGGAGTAGAGTTAACGTTCCGGACGATGCCCACGCACTTCAGACAGACCACGACCGTCTACATTATTGATCCATAGGAAACCAGCAATTTATTGCTTCGAAATGTCGCCTCCTTTCTAGCTGCCTTTCCATTTCTTCTCTTATATATTACCTGGAAGCGTCTATCCTCCAGACCTATTCAGCCGAAAGCGACTTGGCTCTAATTACCCAGACTAGATTTTCTGGATAAGCATCCTGCCGAAAATGGTAGCTGCTGCTAACCGCATGGTGGGATTGCTGAAATGAGCCTTTGGCCTAACTGACCTTAAGAATTTCCGCCTCCAACTCAACCCTTTTCCTCGACCCCACTTGAAGATTGTTATGCAGACTAAGCGCCACTGTTTGTTGTTGGACTAAAGTAGACTCTAAGCCTCACAACATCCACCAACAGAACTGGTCCGAAGTCTCTAGTACTTAGAGTACCCACCATGACTTCATTTCTTGGGCTTCTGCTCGCTTAAGTAGCGACGTCTGCTGAGCGACCTGATCATGTTATTTATGATCGTATTCCACCTCGGACCACCCTGTCGCCACCTACTCACACTGCAACAAGCGTGCTCCTACCTACGTGGCCACCCACTAGAGCTCACACATCTGCACAGTCGGCAGAACTTCAAACGGCACTACTCCGCTTTTCGAACCTGCCGACCGTGGAATGCTCGACCTGTCGAGTTAGCATTGACACCCATTGTGGCAGCTTTCAAGCCCCTCCTGGACCGTCATTTGGCAGAGATACACCGCGATATTCCCTGGTATAATTACCAGCTACTTGATGGAATTTCTTCCTTTTTTATCGCTTCTAATTTATTGCTTGCCAAAGCCTTTTCGGAGGGCACGGTGGGATGTCAGGGTTTCAGCCGGCGAGTATTCTGTTTCCATTCCGCATAAGCTCTATGAATATACAGCTAACGCGAGCGTCCAACCCGTTATAAGGTTGCTTGGAGTTTCATCAGACTCGACCCGAAAATTTTTATCCACGTTGCGCGGATGGTAGAGGATGTAGAGTAAATTCACTTCGTCGGGCCGATTCTTACACAGATAACAGTTGATGGTCAGAAATGTCACTGAATCCGCTGCCGGTATCCCAACCGAGCGTATGCTTGATGAGCATGGTTGGCGTAAAGTTTACGTGACCAGGCTTTTACCACCATGTTTCCCTGGCCTTACTGTCAAGTAGCTCATCCGGTTGAGGAAGGTCCCCGCTGGTCAACAAATCCTCGACCCCGTCTGCTTGGAGTGGTTCTTTCCACCACAGAAGTGCGCATGGCCTTACTGCGGTTTGCTTTCAAGCTCAATGGTGCCAACGTTGGTGTACGACCAGACCGTTCGTTATCGGATAGGTTAAAGTCAAAGGAAGCTACTGGAGGCCTGAAAGCTCGGCGTGCAGCTGGTGAGCAAGGTCTCCGATTGATGGGTTGTTAGGGGTCAGCCGGCGGTCCTTTACCGCGGGGCCAGAACCTACGCTACTTGCACACGAACCAGAGCTGGTCGTAGCGAAGTCCTCCAAGTAGTACTTAGTAGTGTGCGTAGCCTGAAGAACAAGCCGTGCGGGGTCTGTCTGCTCGTAGACAAAACTCGTCCAGATTTACTTGCTTTCACTGAAACATGGCTGAGGAAATTGCGATGGCGAAGTAAATCTGCCTGGCTACGCGCTGTTTCGAGCTAACCGCTCCGTTAGCCGTCAAGGGGTGGTGTAGCTCTTTACGTGATTTATCACATCAACTTATTAAGAACCGGCGTTTTTCAGTCTCTCGACAAACATGTGGAGGTGCTCACATTCTTGATTTGAGCTTCGATTCAGGTTACGGTCGTGTTAGTGTATAGAACCCCTGTGAGCACCTCCAACGAACTCATGGAGTTTATACGCACTCACGCCGCGTACAAGTGTGTGGTGCCAGGAGACTTCAACCCCCAAAGATTTACTGGGCTGAGCTACCTTGCATTTCGGCGCTGGGATCATTCGATGCAGAACTGCTGGACTTAACACTGCCGGTACCACCACACCAGTTCGTGGGCCGCACTACTAGGTACACGAGCCATCCGCCTCCGTCCCGTTAAAATCTTTTATCTTCTAAGTCACTTGACTTGGTATATGACCTCAATTACGACTCGCCAATTGAAGTTAGCGATCACGTTTGCTTGTCTTCCAGTTGTACCCTTATCAGACCTTGGCAAGCTATTACCAGTCGGTATCCGAACCTTTGTTCCGCGGACTTCCAAGCGATGCGGCATAAAGCTAGTTTCGCACCTTGTGTGATATAGGAGACCGACACTGTCCACATAGCCTGGGAAAGCTTAACGCTCACCTCGTCGACTTTTTGCACATCACATCCCACTGGTAAAAAGAAGGGAATCAAAAGCGCAGCCTCCGTGGATAGATTCCGCGGGGAAGGGTCTGCTAAAGAACCGGTCTAACGCTGGCAAACATATCGAACAACTCCGTCGAGCAGCACATTTTAAAAGTATTGGTTGGTTCGAACTGAGTGCACGCTACGTCTTAGCTTTGCCTGGCTTCCTTACGAATTGGGTTTAGCGGATACTGCCTCGACCCATTCCAAGAAATTCTTCCCTTACGTTAAACAACGCTGTGGTGCAAACTCGTCTACACCACCATCGCTTCGAGGAGCTGGGACCAATGCCCATAGCAACTAGGACAAGGCTTGCATGCTTGGTGAGCGGGACGCAAGCGTCTTTGTCAGCGAAACAAATACGCCATGCAGAAAACCAGCTTCAAGGATCTCCGAGGACGCTTGTCTGCACAAAGTTCCTATAATTGTGTCGCAACTTCTCCGGTCGCTAAGGGAGGTGAACCAAACTAAGACTTCCGGGCCAGATGCTTTACATCCAAAATGGTTGGAGGAATTGGCTTTAGAACTCAGTGGACTTCTGATTGTGTGTTTAAGAAGTCACTCAACAGCTGTGTTTTACCCACCGAATGGAAGAAGGTTGTTGTCCGCCCGCTTTTCAAGTGCGGTGGCAGTGACCTACCGGCTAATCACAGGCCGAGCAGTGTGACTAGCGTGGCTGTTAATTTACTTGAAAAATGAGGATGAGATGCTGTACAGAAGCATTTAAATAGTTTTACCCTGCTTAGCAAAGAGCGACATGATTTTCGGATAGGATGTTCGTGTCAAACGAACATACTGGTAGCTCGTGAGAGCTGGGCTGTAGCCGTAGCCAGTGGCCATGCGGTGGATGTGGCATTCATTGACTTCGCCAAGGCCTTTAACACTGTCCCCCATTCGCGACTTTCACTGAAGTTGAGGCCTTATGGAATATCTGGTCGCGCAGTCCAGTGTGTGCCAGATTTTCTGGTTGGATGGGAGCAGTGCATTCGTGTGGGAAGCAGTCTTGCGTTTCGACAAGCTGTCCTTAGCCGCGTTCCGAAAGACTCTGTCCTAGGTCCGCTGCTGTTCGCAGTCTACGCGAATGAGTTGCGGGGAGATTGAGGTACCCTTGCTCTTATTGGCTGATGACCTAAAGCGCTGGAAGATGGTTAATATCCCTGGAGACCCTGTGGCTTTACAGCGGTCTCTGGATAGACTGTGGCAATGGTCTGTCTTGTGGTTGCTGCTCATGCACCGGGCGAAGTGTTCAGTGCTGCATATTGGAGCATCTGATTCCTCCACAAGTTTGCGCATGATGGGAGTGAAGTTCAGCTCATGACGCATCAGGTTGATCTGTGTCGTCTAAAGTCCCACACTAAACTGGAGTCAACTGAAACGAGGTGACCAATAAAGGGTTCTGGTTGTCATGGTTTATCCGTCGGTCTTTCGGGACGCTAACCGCCAATGTGTTGGTGAAGCTCTTCTCAGCGTTTGTGCGATCTTACCTAGAATATTGCGTCCACCAAACCTTATACGGAACGAAATAGCACTACAAAGGGTGTTGTGTGTCGGTACTAAGTTGGTCAAGGGATTACGAGGGCAAACGTACCCCGAAAGCCTATTTAGTTTGGGGACGCAGTCAATGCATTAGCAAAGGATTAGAGGTGACCTAATCCTAATCCACCGTACTTTGGTTTGGCTAATCAGTCATGCTAGATTACCCGGTCTCCGCGCGTATTGTATGAAGCTGGACAAACCGCTGTTCGATCGAGTTAGAGCGGAGAAACGGGTATCGCGTCGAGTCATCGAGCTCTGGATCTTTGTTGCAGAAAATGTTTGCAAGAAAGGTATGGTTGAGGGGTTTGTGCGTCTACTAAATGCTCTTGGGTGGCAACACGAACTCTTTCCTTTATCCTAAATAATTCCCATCTTCAAGCTCAAGTCCAAGTGGAACCGGAACAGTAGGATGAATCCCCGTGCATGTTCCTTCCGTGACGCGTCGTTGATCCAGGGTATTATTCGTCCGCGATAACTGGAATCCAGAAGAGTCAGATCAGCGCGCGCGGATCACACCACGGTCAACCAATTAATACCCACGCGACCTGCACTGACAGTCCCCGCCGCACCGGTCACGTAAAATAAGAAAGAGAAGTACTAAAGTAATATGAGCGTCAAGAAAAAATAGATTTAAGAATTCAATAAAACGAATCAGCTAGGACGTGAAGGGGAATGTTAAGAATTGAACGTCAAGGGCGTCGAGTCGGCGTACGAACTCTTTCACGGTTGGTGCCAATACTGTAGTGGAGTGAAAACTAGTCTTAGACTTCCGCACCAGAAGGAAAGGATTAGTGTCAGATAAAAGTATCAACACGCTGACCTTCAGTAGTGACGGTTGGACTAACTCCACTGATATTGCACACTCCCTGATACGATATTCCAGTGTTGGTTCCGCGAAGCTCAGGCTTTCCAAGCACACAAACAATGCAATCGCAACACGCCGCCGAAGGACGGACCGGGATTCTAACCAAAGTGCTTTGTTGATAATTTGGTGAGGGTGGTTTGGTATGCCATGCTACATGTGGTATATGTTGTTTACTGATGTTGTGTGGTGTATAATTAAGAGTTTCAGAAGCATTTAGGTTTACGTGGTAATATTAAAGTTTGTAGATTTTAACACTGTTGTTGTTCAAGTAGCTAACGAAGTGCAGTTATGAGCCGCGGCGCGTCGTTGGAAGCTGCCATCATGGTGGACGATCTTCCTTCGTTTAATAGTTTGGTGAAATTATATGTTCGCGAACATTTGTGGACATGGAACAGGATGTTAAGAAATTGCAGCAGGCTACTGCGACGACCTTTTATAAGCGGTCAGTGGTTACGCGAACGGTACAAAATTTATTTAACTTAACTTAAATTTACCTCCCTATAAATATACTAAGTGCATTCCATTTTATTATTGAAACCTCATTAATTATTTCTTTACGCTTGCCATTGCCTAACTGATACATGCTGTTCCATTTAACCTCGGCCCGTAACCAAAATTCCGCCCTTGGTTAGAGTCCAGCTCCCGCCGAAGGAAAGCAGAACGCGCCGTTCGAGGTCGAGAATTTTGTATATATAAAAACGATCAATTAAAATAACTGTACAAGACGCATATAAAAAGCAAAATG
>CALYDF020006950.1:0-12920 GCA_944474145.2 Dicrocoelium dendriticum | reverse complement strand
ATCCATCCAACCATGCATGCAGGCGAACAGGTAGGTGTTATATTTCCTTCCTACAACCCACTACCCTACCCGGAGTCCGCTCTCGAGACACTCCATTTCTCACTCCATTTCTCTTCTTCTGACCGTCCCATTCTGGTCGACTAGGATCCTCTCGTTGCTTTCTGCTTAGTTGCTTTCTGCATAGTGTCGTTACTTTTCATGGTGAGCTAGTTGAAATTGTGTACTTTTCCGACACTGGTCGTTTGAGCACCCTAGTCAGACCAGCACACATGGCTACAAAGTTGTGTGGTGCCATCCGTAGATAATAATAGGCACTCCATGGTATATCTGCTAATATCTCCGGACAAAAGACGCGCTCGTTAGAAATACGGAAGAAGGTTCATTCATGTCTCTAAGGATAATGGAGTAAACTTGGATTGACCAAAGCAAAGCATTTGGTTTTTTTTTGCTATACAACGCTCAGCCTTTCTTGATATACCATTCCAAAACGCAAGTCTATGTTGAGCCTGTCACTCCATCTTTTCACCGTCACTTCTCCGTTAACTAGAGTGCGGAAAACTCCTTTCAGTCACACATTCTCAAACTTCACGGTAACTTATTCCACATACCTGTGTATCGGTTAAGAAAGCAAGTTGCTCTTACACTAGTTCGTGCTTTCTCGATTTGTGACGTGTTACACATATCCCTTATACTGTACTTAAAGGAAGGTTAAAGTACCACCACGAATGCAGAGTTAAAGACGTGTTTGTTGTTCACATCAAACACACAGCTCAGCTGGAGTTTTATTCTTCTTAACAGGGAGGTTCTACATTCATCTCACATCCGCAGTTGCAGTAATTAGAACTACAAGTGTTTCTCAATACCCACTTCGGAAAGGTGCACTGTACAGTTTTTCTTGCAGTGTTGTCACCTTTTTCTCAGGTTAGAGTATATTAATAAACCAGATTCTAGTAGAGCACGAATACAAATTTTATGTAAGGGGATTTTGGATTCATTCAAACAAGGGATTTTACTAGTAGTCCATCTACTTTACGGGCTTTTTCATCTTACTGCGCACTTAAATGTACTTGAGTATTGTAGCCTAAGAATACGAATTGAGACACAAAGGGACAGTGTTTTAAGCCTCTAATATCAAAGAATTCGGTACAATACACCACAGACAGCCTATGCCTTTGCACTTCTCAGATAAGAGTTCGATTCACCAGTTGCTGCACCAAGCTTTCAGCTCGCGTAGATCCGATTGTATATTGGCTAGGACGTTACTGATATTGTCCGAAGCGAACTTATAGACAAATCTGATGCCATCGACGAATACATATGGCTTGCGTATTTGATGATATCGAAGAGGTCGTTAATGTACATCATGAACAAACGATGCCCTAGAAAAATTCATTGGATCCCATCACTTGTGATTTGTCTAGTTTTGGAAGTTCTGCTTATTGTGTCGACTGACTGTGGTGAACAGAATGATAAGATGATTTCCCAGTACGCAACTTGCAAATAATACCTTAGAAATGCACTTTCAATAGAAGCTTCCTGTATGGTACCCAATCGAATGCTTTACGCATATAAAGGAACGCGATGACCAGGAGCTTACCGCAGTCAATAAAAAGAGTAAACAAGTTTAGAAATCTTACTGCAATGCAAGGCAAATGTCCCACAAAGATGGCTTCAAGTCCCAAGTAGAACAAAGTAGTGATGTCTCAATGCGCCGAGGCTTATACCTGAAACTGAAGTACATAAATAAATAAATGGTATATTCCTCGGCGGTGCGAGACAGTCCAAGTATGTGGTCTGATCAGCGTGTATAGCATGATCGCACAAAATAAGTACTTGTTCACTCTTTATATAAATAATCCAAAACGGATTTTATAGTAATTGCCAGGTTTCATGCAGCAGAGATATTGAAAAGCAAGGAACAATAACGTATACGGATTTAAATGAATGTTTAGTTAAAGTGGTACGGCCAGCCATGGAACCGTCCCCAGGGGACCTACTTTCATGCAGGGAATTCCCACGAAACTTTTATCCCGCAGTTCTATGCCCTCCTTGCCAGTGTGCCGGTGTAACAAACTTGCAAATAAGCCATCCACTATTTAGCAGGTATTTGGTACTTTTTAGGACTGCTTTAATGCACACATTATGGGCGGTGAAGCCTCAGTCCCGTCCGTCATGCGAATCATTGAATTATGACACATTTTACGCGCCAGTCCTTCGGTGATAATGTGCCTTGCATGGGTATAGTCTTGTATAGTTTGGAAGCTACAATCCGTCACCACAGGAGAGCAACCCAATCGTGACTAACAACGAAAGGAGAAAAATAGTACAATAAGAAAAATTGAGTAAACTACTATGATATCGTTAATACAAAATAAGCAGGTAACATGTTGTACAACAGAGTAATATGGCTCGACAGATCCCACGATCAAATTGTTCGGCCTGACAACCGAAGATAGATAACATCCCGATTTGCCCATAGGCAAAAAGGTACTAAAAAGCATTATCGGAGTCATTATAATTAGCAGGTATTTGTACAGTAGGGAATCTGATATCGCCAAATATTACAATCCATTATATGTTGCCGAACTGTTAACTCCGGAAAAGAAAGGGGAAATGGTCAGCATTACAAAACAGATATATCGAAGAGAATCGCAGAATAAACCTTACACATTGGTCAATTTGATTGGGATTAGGAAGATAGTTACTGGCCCAGTAAATAATTTTGCTCTCGGTTTCAGAGCAGAATACAGTTGGTAGGAGCTAACATTGCATACAACAAAACTGCGTAACTGGTGGCGTTAAAGAAAAGCATGTGAGGTTTTTGTAACAGAAAAACCTACATGATCAAAGTTACGTTGGTGCACTTGTTGTACATGATTCTAATTGATGGTTTCCGGTATAATCCATGATTCAACCCTTCTTCATACAGACATTCATCATCTAGTTGAATTATTACGGTGCATTTCACTCTCTCAGTTGGCAGGTAAATCTTTATTATTTTCTGGAACATGCGAAAATGTTCCTTACATCTTATCCTTTTTGGCAGCTTATTTCATTTGCAGCCATACATAAAAAATAGAAATTTCTCCTTAAGATGGTCCTGAATTTAGGTAGAGAAAGTATATACCAACTATCTCCCAGTTAATAAGTAGTATTTTCCTGAAAACCTAATTTATAGCTTCCAACCTCGGAACAGATTTAAATTCATTCTTCGTAACCACAGAGGTTCACGAGTTAGCTTTTTGCACTTATTTCTATATGAAAGTGCGGTTGAATAACCAAATATACCCTTCGTGAAGGCACCTTGAACGTTTTCAATGACTAGCAACTCACACCGCAGGTTGCTGGACGCAACACAGCAATATTCAGGCAAAAGTCTGATCCTAATTTTGAAAGGAATTAGTCTAGTTTCCTCCAAGGTTAGCAAGGGGCATATGAGCCCAATCAAGTGCTTGGCCATTTTCACCATTTGATTTATATGTTCGCTAAAGTTTAACGAACTAGAGTATGTCACACCTAAGCAAGTGATCAACCGGTGAGGAAGCTGCTCTAATTCTTGGGCTCTGATGTCTGCATGCTACGCACAGAGAAGATCTGATATTGTAAATATTCTATGGTACATAGAGAATGAGGAACGAAAACAACAATCTGTACGAGTGTAATTCGTTCCAAGTGTGATCTCCACCCACCCCAACATGTTAGGAGTTCAATAATACTGCGAGGTAACATGAACCACTTTCATGGTGCGTCTGTGTAACTACGTGGTCTACGCCTCAGTGTCCAAATGACGCAAGGGTATAGACATCGAAACCCACAACAGCGCCGATAGTTTACAGTTTACATCAACGTGCGGTCGCAAAAAAATACTGTCCTCCTGCGTTATCCGCCTCCAAATCTTTGGATTCATTCTCACAGAGACCTACGTGCCATCATTCGATTTGGCTCCGCGAGCTCCTCCAACCACTGTTCATCTATTGGATCTACCCTTCACGGATCACCAGTAAACTGTGCTCGTGCAACTTCGAAGTCAACCATATTTGCAGTTTATCGGATGTTTTATTTTTCCTCTCGTTGCATAAGAACTCTTGTGGTCTTATTTTAAAGCTCTCTTTGTGAGTCACCGGATCAGCTTACTACCATTCCTTCAAGTTGCTCTACAAAGCGATAGTTGTCAATTTGCTCCGCCCTAGGAACTGCCACCGTCGTCATTAGACAATATTTTCCAAGTCACCTTGCTTTGCCTCAGTCCTACGTCACACCACTTCCTACCCTCTACCGTCTGGATCGATAGCACGCACATCCACCCCAAAGAACGTGTGACTCATCTGGCCTCGACACGCCTAGACCTGCTGACTTCAAACCAGCGCCGATCGCCACGCAACGGTGCGTCAGTACCTCTATCCTTTTTCTACCCCTTTTCTACCCCTACTGAGAACATCTCGTATGAAGAGCAAATGCGAATCATGTTCCAAAGTGGTAAAAAGTGGCTGGTGTGTACCATGTGTTTGAAATTCTATCACACTACCTGCCTTGGGAAGGAGTCGACGAAAGCAAAAACCGCAGAGGCGTTTTGGTTCTGCCAAGTATGCAAGTCCATTCCTTTTGTTAGCTGTCTATCTGTGCTACTGAGGAGGTGTGAAGGAGTAACCGGTCGAGCAACTGGTGATCACCCGAGTTACACCCATGGGAGGAAACGGACCTGCATCATCATCATCATCATTATACATGTCAGCTAGAGGTGGTAAAACACCTCCGCTATTGTACCGCAATACATAAAGGGAATACATACATACATACAATACATAAAGGAAAAATAAATACGACAGTTGCATGCCAGCTGAGCTACCAGCAACGGATAGGCATCGTTCCGGTAAGCTACCAGCCGGCTACTAGGCAAAAAAACAACAATTTAATTACGTTTTACCCTACGAAATAAGATGGTAGATGGAGGGGAGGCTAAAGGGATGGGGAGGGACAAAGAAACTCACAACAGGAACGCCACTGAGGTCGGCTCCTAGCCATATCAGCAAGTGTGTCCAACCAAACGTGTTCATCGTCTTTCGGACCCCAACCAGGGAGCCGACACGCTCCAACCGAGGCCAGCTCAGAAGTGAGGGCCTTCATTCCTCTCGACCAAGTCATCGCTTGGCCACCTCTCCTCTTCTTCCACCCACATCCCCGGTGAGCAAACAACACACGTCGAGGGAGTCGGTGGGCTGGCATGCGCAACACGTGGCCGAGCCATCGGAGCCTGATGCGTGAAATGACGGTGCTGAGCGGTTCATTCCCTTTTCCTAGGCCGTAAACAAGGCGTCGAACACGCTCGTTACTCACGCGGTGTTCCCACCAAATGTGAGCCAAACTGCGAAGGCACCGATGCTCGAACGTAACTAGCCTCTTCATGTCCGCCGATCTTAGGGGCCAGGTTTCGCAACCGTACAGTAAGGTCGAACGTACCGCTGCATTGTACACTCTACCCTTCAGGGCGAGAGTAATGTCGCGCCGTCGCCATAGGTGGCGAAGGTTAGCAAAAGCACTTCGAGCTTTCTCTATACGGTTCGTGATCTCGTCTTCGATCCCAAGGGAGCTGATACAACTTCCAAGGTAATTGAATATCTGAGCGACTTTTAGCTGATCCTTACCAAGGGTCATCACAGGGGGCGAACCCTACCAATCCCAGAGGAACGCTTTGCACTTCGATGGTGCGAAGCAAAGCCCGAAGCGACCGACAGCCAGTGCTAATCTGTCTAGCGCGGCTTGACACGTCTGGGAGCTGTCACAGATGAGGGCAATGTCGTCTGCATACTCTAAGTCAAGAAGTCGTTTACCTGGGAGTAGCTCCACGCCTTCCAAGTCATGTCCTGTAAATGCAAACTCCATGACTTCGTCAATAGCGAAGTTGAATAGGAAAGGTGACAGCGGGCATCCTTGTCTCACACCGCTGGAGATATTGAAGGGTGGCGACAGCTTGCCGTAAGCCCTCACTCTGCCCGCGCTACGCGCATATAATGCTTGGATAATATTTACATATTTCTCGGGCACACCTTTCCTGAGTAGACAATTCCAAAGGACACATCGATCAACCGAATCGAAGGCACCTTTGATGTCGAGGAACACGACTACGGTGGGCCGCCAATATGTGTGACGGTGCTCCAACAACTGACGCAAGGTGAAGATGTGATCGATGCAGCCACGACCCCGACGAAACCCGGCTTGCTCCTCACGAATCTGGCTTTCACGAGTGCCAGTCAGTCTGTGAAGCATGACACAGGCAAGCAATTTGGAGGCGATGAAGATCAGACCGATTCCTTTATGGTTGCCGCATTCCGATCGTGAGCCTCCTTTGAAAATTGGGACTATGATGGAGCGGCTCCAGTCGGTTAGGACAATCTCCTGCTCCCACAGTTTCACTAGTAATTCATGTAAAGCATCAACAAGAGCAAAGCCTCCGAATTTGAAGAGGGCTGGAGGAAGATCATTTGGTCCCGCGGCTTTGTTCAACTTCAACAGTCCGATCTCACGTTCGACTTCTGAGCGAGAGGGTGGATCCAAAGGAACAGCCCACGGAGCGGGGCGATCAGTGACCGGCGAATCGAACAATTCTTGCCGATTAAATTGCTTTTCAAAATGCTCAGCCCAACGCTCCAGACGTTTTGACAAATTGTGGATAGGCTGTCCACTCTCGTCACGTATAGTTTCACTAACACCAGGTCTCCTGCTGCCCGTTTCCCGTATCAGACGGAATAAATTACGATGGTTGCCAAGGGCAGCGGCCACCTCCATCTCTGACGCACGATGAGACCACCAAGATTCGCGGTCTCTCTTCAGGCTAGCACGGAGTTTTGCCCGGAGCTCTTTGCGAGTTTCATTGTGCTCGCTTCCAGCCGGAATTTGCCGGCAAGCATCGATAAGTTTCAGAGACTGAGAAGAGACCCAATGTCCATGTTGGCTATTAGACATACAACATGAGGATTTGCCTGCTGCTAGTAAGGTCTGTCGAACATGTGACCAGTGACCATCAATTGTCTCCTGTGAGCGCTTGCTCAACTCGCATGTCAGCGTACTTCGATACGTATTCAGAACAGTTGGCTTTGTCAGTTGGCTGGTGTCTATACGCTCACAGCGTCGTCGTGGGCGTCCGCCAAAACACATCCGCACGTCAGCACATACTACTGCATGATCGGTGTCCACACATGTGCTCCAAATCGAGCGACAATTCTGGATGCAGCCTCTCCAGCGGTAACTTATCGCAATGTGATCGATCTGCGTCCAAGGCTGGTTCGAGGCTGGTGGGCGCCAAGTCACCCTCCGGCGGGTGCTGTGTCGGAAATTAGTGCTCGCAAGAAATAAGCGAGCATCTTCACACAAATGAAGTAACCGCTCACCGTTATCATTACGGGAGCCTACACCGTGTTGACCGCCCAGATGCAGTTCATCAGTGGACAACTTTCCAACTTGTGCGTTCATATCCCCCGCCAGCACAACAGTATCCGTGCTTCTTCTGTGGCGAAGGAGCTGGGTCAGTTGGCGGTAGAAGTCGTGCTTTGCCGAATCATCGCTACAGTTTGTGGGCGCATAGGCAGCGATGATGAATAGACATCTATTAGTCCCGCGCGACTTCGAAGCTTTAAACGAGCCAGCCAATCGGACCGCACACATCCGGCTACTGATTGGAATCCAATCAACCAGAGCAGCTTCAGCCCGGGGACTCAGGGCAATGCCAACACCAGCTTGGCCGGTGCTCGAAGCTGCATCGTCACCGGATAGGCGCAAGGAGAAAATACTGCTTGCGTCACCTGAAGGGGATCGCAGAGTGAGCACAGTGCTCGAATCTTGCAGCCGAGTCTCTGATAAGCAGCAGATATCGATCGAGAGGGTCTCCAATGTACGGGCAAGTGCTGCCTGTTGACCGATTTGTAGCAGTGTGCGTACATTGAGGCATGCCAATCTGAAGGAGGATCGAGGGCTCCAAATAGAAGCCGATGAACTGGATTGGACCGCTTGGTTGGACCTGGGCTTGTCGACAGGAGAGGAGTGACGCTCCGCGTTCACGTGTGAGTTGAAATTAGAAGGTAAATGCCTAGCAAAGCATGTTGGGGGCGGGCCAAGAATCGGGGGGTTGAAAACTGGGGGGATGTAAGTGAAGTTGGAATGGGACGGTAAGAGTGAAAAAGCGTAAGAGGGTGAATAAGAAGACGGGAAGGCTTGAGCAGTAGCATCCAAACCCCTATCCACCCTGCTCGATGCAGCAGATAGGGCACTGTTGATTATCCTCTGCGGTGGCCAGAGCATCAAGAAATTGTTTGAAGGAAAATTCATAGTATTGCGTGGGCAGGATACTGTTAGGTTGCCCAGGCCTAGACAGGAGAACGATTAGGGTTCTCAACCAAAGCCTTTGGTTCAAAAACCTGACTGCAAGGCAGCGGGTTTGGCGTTGGGCTACAAGGAGTCCATTTTAAGGAATAAGATGCCACCCTCATTCCAACCCCCAACCTGGAGGACCAAGAGGCTGAGTTTGTCTGGCCTCTAACCATTGACCAATCTGGTATGAGTGACTCTGAAGGTGCAAAAGCACCACCCAGCATGACTCAATGGGTCGCTGAGGCACACAAACCATCGCACCATGGTAAGGTCCAACCTCATTGCGATGGAAACGGGCCTGCACTTGTGAGTGAAAATAACACCCCGAACTCCCTAGTCAGGCCGAAGAAGCGAGCCATGCGTCCCAACCCAACCCAAAGGACTCAGCCTCCAGCAGTATCAACTCCATTGTCTCTCCCTCCTATAATTAAAAACAGTGCCCGCAGCGCGCCTGCCTCAACTTCTGTACTGTGTGCTGCACCTAGTAGTCTGTTCCCTACACTCGAGACTTTAAGCTACAGTCAACCAGAAATGGTGAACCACCCGGCAACGTACGCATCGGTTGCCGCCAAGCAAACACCAGGAAGAGCACCGGTAACCTTTGTGCCCGGACTAGAGAAAACTAAAGTGGCGCAGCATGGATGGCACACACCAATGCCTTTCATAAAATTCACCAAAAACACCAGATACTAAGCCTCCAAATCCAAAACCAGTAGCCACCAGGCGCAAGCATGGTGCCCTAAACATTGTATGCACTAACGTCTCCGAATCCAAATCCAATACAATTAAGGGTAAGTTGATGGACGATCGAAATCAGTGGGGTTCCATCTGTACGTCGATCGGAGTCCATGCTAATCCCACGACATTAAGAAGAATCTCGCGCCACCCAAACGCGTTGCACTACGGCGAACCCCGGTTACTTCTGATAACACTAAACTCAGCAGACGATACTGAGGCCATTCTGCTGTCTGCGAATCGTCTCCGCAACGACTCAAGTGAAGTGCGCATACTACCCGAAATCCCGTGGAAAAAAGGTTAAGGGAATCCCGCTAACAAAGAGAGGTACAGAATAAGTCAAAATAAGAAAACAGTGATTGCTCACGGTGTTCCTGAGCTTACTGACTCCTCTTCCGACGATGCCCAGACGCACGACCGCGAGCAAAGGCACTACATCCGGGAGGTTTTTCTCTCCAAAATGTGGTGGTCACCTCGATGACAAGGATCTCCATATCACCAAACTATAAAGGGTGCGGTCCCAGGCTCTTAAAACTTGTGTTACAGTCAGAACTAATGGCACAAACCGTACTAGCGAACTGGGTTAAATTCCGTTGCAGATTGCCAACAGAAATTCGTCTGAAAACAGCAGGAACACCAACACCTCTTAATGACAATTCAGTAAAGGCACAACACTTAGTGAAAACACCAAATGCAAGACCCGACTCGGGGACGGTTTCAAGAGTAGCCATAATATCCGGAGGGGCGCAGCAGAGCAGGAGCAAACAACGGGATTCTGAGCATCTGATACCTGCTTATATATCAAATACTTCTCGAGAGTATGCAACCCATCCAAAAAACGATTAGTCGCTGACCCTTTAATGGTCGGCGTAAACACATTTGCTTCATCCATCCAATCTAACACACTTTTGGTCTCCGAGATTCTCTCATGCATGTACACAAATGCCCAAGGTCTACTCAGCAAATTAGCTAAATTAAGACTTCGACACGCGTCTGCAGCTTGGGACCTTATCGCTGTCACCGAAACGTGGCTGCGCTGCGAGATAACCGATGCTGAAATTGCACTAACGGGCATGTCCGTTATCCGGAAGGATCGAACCAGCAGAGGTGGTGGGTTAGCCCTTTATTTGCTTAACAACATGCAATGCGTACGCATAAACGATTCGGAAACCGATTTACCTGACGCCATTTGGTGTAATTTCCGACTGAGAGGGAACGATCTTGGCCCATTGATTGTTGTTTACCGACCACCGTCGTCTACTTCTGAGGTGGACTGCAATTTGATGGCTGCGTTGAAGCAAGTGATAAACAGGAAGTACAGTCACATTCTAGTCCCCGGTGACTTCAACTTACATGCCCTCAAATCCCAGGCCACACCAGGAGAGCAATTCCAAGCGGCTTTGCAAGATCTGGTTTCAGACTATCCTCTTTAAGGCCACATCACTACGCCCACCAGATTCAGGGGTACTGACAGGCCATCCATTTTGGACCGAATATTCACCAATGAAGAATTAATGGTCGAGAGAGTGATAACCGATACTCCTTTGGGCCGCAGTGATCATGCGACGCTATTGTTTCATTACATGTGCTACGCGGATTATCCTAAAGAACATGCCGAGGAATATCGTGTCATAACCAACTATGAAGACCTGTCCGACCGAATTGATGCAACCAGCTGGTCGTTCTTAGCTAAATTAACGCCTGAGGTGGCCTTCGGTGAATTCGTCAGCATATTTACCAAGCTCGTGGCACGGACATCTAAAACCAAACGCTACCGGACCAAAAGGATGAAGTCTTTCGTAAGGAGCAGGACACGTAAGTGCATGTCATTAATGGACTCGGCATGGCACACCTATATAGCCTCCCCGAACGATCATACCTGGGATGTCTATACAATACACAGAAACCACTGTGTCAAACTCGTTCGAGAGGATAAACTTAAGAACCAACAAAGTCTAGCGGAAAAGTTTAGCTCCAATCCCAAGCTGCTATACAGACAGGTAAACAACTTGCGCCGTGTTAAGCGCGGTATTCCTGCCCTGCACACAGCATGCGGCTTAGCCCAAACCGCACAAGAGGCAGCCAACGTCCTTGGACAACAATTTGGCCGTACCTTCCAAAGCGAGCAATCACCGTACATCCTGCCTAAGCAGATAACGCCGCCACCAGAACTAAACCACATATCGTTTACCTCCGCAGCTGTACTGAAGAGGCTTATGTCTCTGCGCGAGTTCAGCTCCCCGGGTGCGGACGGCATTCGACCGAAGGCGTTGAAAGTTGTTGCCATGAGTTTGGCAGGACCATTAGCAATTTTCTTTCAACGGTGTATGAACGAGATGCACGTCCCCACGATGTGGAAGCACGGAATCATCACGCCTATCTACAAAAGTGGCAGTCGTGCTTATCCAGCGAATTATCGTTCGATAACACTCCTTCCTGTGAGCTCCATGGTTATGGAGTCCATTGTAGCTGAGGCTTTAATGGGGTATCTGGAGAACAACCAAATTCTCGTTCCGGAACAGCATGGATTTTGCAGAAATCGCTCCTGTACAACTAATCTCTTGATTGCTCGTGCAAACTGGACGGAATCTGTGGACGCTGGTGTTGGAATCAACGCGGCCTACTTGGATTTCTCAAAGGCATTCGACCGCATAGACCATCGCATTCTCCTCCACAAACTCCAGAAATATGGAATCGACGATCCTGTTCTGGGATGGATAGGAGACTTTCTCCTACAACGTCACCTGAATGTTAGGGTTAGGAGCAATCTATCAGAATCCATCGAAGTTCAGTGCGGCGTACCTCAAGGCTCGGTACTTGGGCCCCGCCTGTTCCTGGTCTTCATAAATGATCTCGTGAGTGTGCTGTCTTCTAACTGCTTGCTATTTGCTGATGACCTAAAGGTATGGCGCACTATAGCTGCAGTGGAGGATCACGCCCTGTTACAAGAGGACCTGGACAAAGCGTACACAAGGTCCATCGACAATTTGCTATATTTCAACGTCACCAAGTGCAAGGTTCTCAATATACGGCACAAGAGTTTGCACTGCTACCGCCTAGGACCACAAATTCTACAGCAGGCTTCTCACGAGTGCGATCTCGGCGTGATAGTTCAAGATGACCTCGGTTGTTCGAGGCAGACTGAAAAGGCAGCTAAGAAAGCAAACCAGTACCTCGGCCTTCTTCGCAGAGCCTTCGGGAAGTTTAGCCCTTCGATCTTTCCAAAAATGCTTAGTGCCTACGTGAGGCCGCAAGCGGAATACGCTATCCGAGCGTGGCAACTCTGGCTCAAGCACCATCTCAACGCGCTCGATACTGCACAGCGTAGAGCAACGAAGAGCGTCAGAGGTTTGACCAGCCTCCCTACACACTTAGGCTGAAGACCCTTAAAACCTACGGGGGACGTTATCGGCGGCTAAGGGGCGATCTCATAATGGTGTACCTAATCCTGAGAGACCCAAACCGCCCAGTACCAGTAATACCACGCCAACCGTGGGCTCGCCAGCATACAACAGAACCTCCAATTACCCATTCTGGACCGAAGTCCATTGTCAACCAAGCAAAGTCTCATCGTCGGAACTACCTACTTAACACCCCAAACCCAATAAAGCACTTCCAAATCCGCAACAAACCTCGTTACACTACCCACCGTGTCAAACCAATACCCAAGCAACTACAACCGGTGCCTATTACTCCTTCTGCTCTGGTTTGCCAAGCGTTACCCTTGGTTGCTGCTCCGACAAGACCTTACCATTCATTCAGAAAACCATATTTACTCGAATCAACAAATCACATTGCTCAAACTCCAAATTATCAACATCAGT
>CALYDF020006949.1:0-13126 GCA_944474145.2 Dicrocoelium dendriticum | reverse complement strand
CCCAACTCCCGATTGCCTCACAAACTGAATTATACTCGTAACCATCTTGCTTCAGCATACTGCATATCTATCATGGCTTGAACTAGGAAACATTGCCGCAACCAATAGTTACGGCACCGTTATTTTCCATGGTGACTGGCGGATTGAGGTCAGTTACTGCTAGTGCTTTAGCTCTTAGCTAGGCGGTGACGACTGTGACTGTACATTTTTTAACGTACAGTCTATGTTCAGTCAACTATTCTGTGCTACGGGTAGTCCCTCCGGCCTTAGCACGGAGCCATTTGAGGTGTCCGATAACTGGTTACTCTTTCTTCTGAACTTCATTTAGCCTTGATACGGCTAAATGATCCATTGAAAGCTTTGTACACCCAGATCTAGGTTGATTCCACGTAACTTGGATCTGACTTGACCGCTGGAGGGGCAGAATTGACCGTCGTAGTTTACTTGGACTGCGAGTTCAAAGCTCCTATGCGTTATAAGTAGTGTGAGTCACCTCACTTGACCAGTTTAGAGTGGGCTGGAACCAAACACTTGCTAAAGTGTACCTGTGGTCCCGATGACAGACATGATGACGGGGAGACCCGTACAGACGCCACCATCTGCCCAATATACAGGTATCACCCAAGCGGGCACTAATAATTAACCACATTTATTCCACTTGGCATTGCAACCATCTGCTCTCTTAGTATGCGGGTAGCAAAGTATATCTATATAATCCAGAAACGCTTCTAATGATATCGTCCTTTGCCTTCATCATCAAGTGTGCACTAAGTTAAGCAAAGTTCAGCCGCCTATGCTCCTTTGCCGAGCTCAACGATCACCCCACATGCATGGCAATTTTAGCAAATATACGATGCCTAGACTAGGTAGCTGCTTCAGGCGGGGTAGAAAATTGCAGGCTAATCGTTGTATCTTAGAATGTACACTAAGCTTATCTGCAGACTAACCTCTGCCGAGGTAACCCGAACTCACACGAACTGTAATCAGAATCAAAGCACAACAATTGTGAAAAAGCTATCTTCTGGCGATGACTGGTCTCTACAGGCGTAATGTGTATCAGCGATCAACGGACAAACCTTCCTTCAATAAGTTGCGAGATGGAGCATACGTAAGCACGCGAGAAGGTGCTACTGTCAGTTAACGCAACCAGCATCATCCCAGTCTTAGCCGTGAGTCGCTGGGGCGGTCAGGGCTCTTGCGTCCCCGACGCTGGACAATGTTAGCGCATTCGGCGTTAGGGCCGTGTCATTAGTCCGATAAAACACGCCTAGGAGCACATTTCTTGCCGCAACAATGAGCGTTTGAAGGATACCCGACGCGTTCTCTCTAAATTTAAACCGTCCAATCGACAAGACCGCAAGCTTTCATACGGCTACACATGCGCGTATGGTCACTTGTCACTCTTCCCTTTGGTGTGGCCGCATGCGAGTGCCGACTGGATGCCAAACTGCACCGTCTAAGGATGAGACGTAGCCGACCACATGAGGCAAACCACACGAAAACTTACTCGGCTACCAGTGTAGAGGCGCGGAGAACTTCGACAACACGGAACAGCAGAAAACGACAAGAGCAAGAAAGAGCATCCGACAGAGGCACCGGAATCAGTCAGCATAACACAGGCTCTACCGGACGAGTGGAAAAGGGACCGCGGGCGACGACGGGAAGAAAGTCTGCTCCCGGAAGATCTCAAACGATATTGGAGGAGAGGCCAAGAATTCAGACAAAGACGCCGATTGTTATGTCCCAAGGAATGACTCCAAGCCGAGTGACGCCTGGGAGATCAAACAAGTCGAGAGCCTTCGAACAAATCCAGGCTGGTCGGAAAGCGACATACAGGAGCGGAGATACGAAGCAAAACAGGCGAGGCTGAGTTGCCGAAGTGTAGCCAATTGGCGGGCGAAGCTGCCCGTCGACCGCATCGCATTTCTGGTGCGTTGTGGTGTAGAAATGTGACTATATGTGTGTGGGCGTGAGCGCGTGTGGGACTGATCGTGACGTGCAATGCAGATCGTGCTATATTGCCCAGTCGTTCTTGCCACACCAGTGCGACCAAACAGGCAAACAGCAATTGCAGCGATCGATAGTATTGGTTCGCCAACCGTTTCCTTGGCTTGCTATTGTTCAGCTACTTAGAGATGGGTACCATGGTCCCGCACTGAGCCATCCTGTCAGGTAGTATTGCACGGTGCATGAGCTGTGGCGGAATTAGCAACTTGTGCATGAGTGGTTGACCTATCGTGCACGCTATAAGATGGACGGCACGCACTCAGTCTAGGCAAGAAAACGCACGCGCTAGGATGAATTATCAGTGTCTACACCGCGGATGGCTAAGCTAGCCATTCTCAACGAGAGCCATATGGCACCCAGGGGGCCATTGAGAATTCCAGGAGGTCATTGGATAAAAACTGTTTTGGGGGATCATGGAAGGCCACAGATAGCCATGTTGTGGAAAGCGGGTTGTGATAACACAATTAACAAAATGCATTTAAGATTTTCTTATAGTTTCCCTTTGCGCACTGCTGGTTGGTGAAATAGATTACGTGCGCAAGTTGCTGTTTACGAGGGGGTGAACCAAAACCGGGAAAACTGTTCGTTGCGGAGGTTGTACAGCCCCGCCAAACTTGCGCAGATTTCGCCGCGCTCACCTCAAGCATACAATTGCCATACGGCGACTTAGACTGCGCAAATAACAATCGATTCGTCCTTAGGACGGTGATGTTATTTACAGTGAAGCAACTGAGCTTTACTCAGAACGCTGATGCATCCACTGAACACTTTGAGCACTTTACACATAAACTTTGTTGACATTTATGCCCACTAAACTCTTTTGTATGTATATCTGAGGTGAGCACGGCGAAATCTGCGCAAGTTTGGCGGGGCTGTACAACCTCCGCAACGAACAGTTTGCCCGGTTTTGGTTCACACCCTCGTAAACAGCAACTTGCGCACGTAATCTATTTCACCAACCAGCAGTGCGCAAAGGGAAACTAGTAGGAAAGTCTTAAATGCGTTTTGTTAATCGTGTTCTCACAACCCGCTTTCCACAACATGGCTATCTGTGGCCTTCCATGATCCCCCAAAACAGTTTTTATCCAATGACCTCCTGGAATTCTCAATGGCCCCCTGGGTGCCATATGGCTCTCGTTGAGAATGGCTAGCTTAGCCATCCGCGGTGTAGACACTGATAATTCATCCTAGCGCATGCGTTTTCTTGCCTAGACTAAGTGCGTGCCGTCCATCTTATAGCGTGCACGATAGGTCAACCGCGCATGCACGCGGTACAGGTTAACATAGGGCAAAGTCAACGGGGAAAGATGGGCAGGTCTAAAGAGGAGCCGAGGCCATTTATTAGCCCTATTGTTAAGTCTTCCATTCACTAGTGGATACCTACAATGTCACAGAATAAGTTGAAAACCAGCGACGATATGTGAATGATACTTGTCACTAGGTCGGAAGATGTAGACAAATAGAATGGGCTCAGTGCAGGCTTAGGATATATGAATATGCGAGACGCCAACGTCCCATTGTTGTGGCTAAACAGGAGGACAGAAGGCAGGACGAAAGAAGGGTGTTGGCGCTAACAGAGTAAGGTGGAAGCTAGTGTCAAACGATCAGTCAATTAGACGGTGGAGTGAATTCGTCCACGCAATCTTTTTAAGACAAGAAGTACTCCGAGAGAGTAAAAGACTCAGCCGTGCTCGGAAGATAAATAGTGCTGCCGAACGTTGTGGCTGAATAGACCAAAGCATTTTTCACGCTCCATCCGGGCCAATCTCAGTAAGGTTATCGTCTTAGTCATAGGTGTTGAAGAGGCGTATTATATTTTCTATGAATTGGAACTTTTGCACTTCGTTCTTGGATGCCTGCGCATTCTGGATTTCTCGCAGCCTTGAAGGTAATTTATTCAAAATATTTATGTAAAAAATTTGGAAGCAACGTGAGTGTAGTTTTCTGTTCGCTCTCAAAGTAGTAAAATGTGCAGCACTTGTTTTTGAGGTTAAATTCTGACCCATTTCTTAGCTTCAGACTTAAGATAATACTATCCCCGTTTTACTTATTATCTTATGTAGGAGGCATAGGTTTAGGGCAATACGTTGATGCCACAGCTGCTGCAGGTTGCGATGACTGTACCTCTGTAGTTGAACGCTTGCGCTTGTAAGGCTAGCAATTTGGTTAACTCTAGCTGGGCGTTTACGAGCCGGATGCGATAGGACTTGCGTATGTTGCAGCGCATAAAATGCAGTATTCCAGGTGCGGCCGAACGTGACTCTTGTAAAGTTCAAGTCGTGAGTCGGCTGGGTATATGGGGCGGGCAGTGTGAAAAACAATTTTCGTGCCCTAACGACTTAAAATTAAACGCTCGGAAAAGTTTAGACCCATACATAAATCAATATTTATTTTCTTCTCGGCCACGCCAGGTACGCATATACAGGCATGATGCGTCGGGCTATATCGCATTTAGCTAACAATTCACGATAGTCAGATATCGTCCTCCATGGCGCAGTTGCATAAGCTGCGGGCTCGTTGGCAAGAGCCACTAACAGTCATGGGTTCGATCCTCCGCAGAGGACCGAAGGCTGCGCACCAATGATGAGCCCCAATAGGGCGAAACGGCCGTCTGGTGCTTTTCCGGACAGCTGGTCGACATATCTGAATTGTCGGCTGATTGCGACGAACAGAAATACTCACCAAAATCCTTCCATTCATAAGGCATGATCATGATTATGATAGAACGAGCGATGGGATATGTACATACTTACATGTTAGCTGTTGTAGTTAATGTATATTTGTGAGTGCATAGATGTACGTAGGTGTGTATGTGTGCAGCTATGTTGCTTGGGTTTGTATATTGGTTGCTGTATTTCTGACTGTTTGCGTGCGTCACCTTTGTGTGAAGAAATGATTTACGTTCGTTGATTGGATCTACTTCTTTGGATAAGCAAGGGGCAGTGATTTTAGTTTATAGTGATTCACATCCTCCACGTCGCAGTGTTGTTAACCAGACATTTGTAGCTTTATATAAGGAGAACGCTTGCCAGGCGAAAACCCACTACGTCCTAGAAGCTGAGTTAGCGTATACCCAAGTCTTTCGCTAATGTCTTTAGTTGGATAGGAGTGCCGTTTAGCGCACGTCTTCCATGTAGTAAGGTAAAGTTGTGCGTCAGGATAGTCAATTTCTCAGCTTATAAAGTCATTTGCCTTTGCTGTCACCATGACTCAAGTGCTGGTAGGCGTTCTCCGATTTCCCTTATTGCGGATGTTTTGGCATTAGATAGAAAGCCATAGACGACTTAACCGGACAACCGCTTCAAGTCCATGAACTTCAGACATCCATTTAGCGCTTGTGACACGTTCAAACACGATCATAAGTGCAGGAAAATATTTACAAATCACACAAGCACAGTTATACGCGCCTAAATGCACACCTACATACATTCATTTAGCAACATATGTGACAAGCAAGAGCAAGCGTTACAACAGTGGCGACAGGAGTTTCAATGGAACCCCGAATGGCAGTCAGCTTCGAACAGTTGCAGACACTTTTGCAGCAGCAGCAGCAGCAGTCGCAGTTCGAAAGTCACAGAGGCATTTGATCGAACTGCTATCACAAAAATCAAACATTCAAGTAGAATGGAAACCGCAACTGAAGCTGACATCGCAAGAAATTGTTTCAGAACGGCAGAGGTTGCTCAACTTGAATTATGGTACAAATGTGGTCGCAACTTCGGAAGTCAGGGAAGAGCATCACTCCTGTCACACTGCCACTGCAAAATCTGATGTGCCCATCAGACCTGAGGATGTGACGGTAGAAATCAATGGCAGTCAGATTACGAAGATGAATAGACACCACGAAGCTATGCTCCAATCTGGTCCAGAATGTTGCAGAATCACCAGTGCTGCCCTGAACCTCAATTCACTCACTAAACCAGTATCCAGAGCAAAGCGCCTTGTGCCAAGCAGGAGAGCAAAGCAGTGTAGTTATTATGTGGGGAAAAATGGACAGACAGCGCGCGTCATTTCAAAATTGGGAACATGGTGTATGCACGAGACCTCCGAGGAACGGGGAGGTGGTCGACAGGTAGAGTAATCTGCGGAAACGCTGAGGTCAGTTACGAGCGAATGTTGGAAAACAAGTAGTGGGTCAAGCATACCGAACAACTGAGGTCGAATCACGACAAGACTCAAAGTCCCCCAGAACCGCCATCCCTATCATGATACATGCTGCTGGACACTTTTTGTTTGGAAGATGAATCTGAGCTACTACGTGGATCACAACATAAGATACACGCAGCAGGTTTAGCGATGCAGAATATATTATTCCAAGGTCCCTATCTGAAGAGGTGTTTGGCATGTTTGGACTTGCTAGGGTGATGGAGCCATCTGGTATGCAGCATCCATACTGAAGCACTCACGATTTTTCAGCGGATAATTTCATGGACCGATTTTTACTCCAAGAGTCTAGCGCAGATAAGACCTCATGTATGTTCTCAAGGCTCGGCTCAAGGATATCGGGTGAAAATGAGTATACCGGTTTAATATCGTCAGAAAAGAGGTAGGATCGTCCATGTTTGATAGAATCACAAATGTTATTTATGTACCTTATGAAAAGTAGTGGTCCAATGACACTGTCTTGGGAAACTCCGCCTGTAACTACTCTCGAGGAAGGGAGTTGCTAGCCTCTTTTAACATCCTGCGGCTGATCTTCCAAGTAGGATGCAAACCAGCTCAGCCATGGGTTGCTGACTCCGTAAGTGTGTAAGACGGACAACAAACGTTTAAGTGGCACCCCATCGTAGGCCTTGTGCATGTCCAGTAGAATGACAATAACCGCAATTCCACTGTCAGCAACCGATATTATGCGGTCGAAGAATTGCCGTTGACAGGTTAAACAGGATCGCTCTGTGGGAAAGCCGTGTTGTGCGTTTTTATATCAGATCTACACTTTTCAAGGATTAAACAAGACCATTTTTAACAATTCTCTTTAGTGTCTTTGAGACTGTCGCAGGATGTTTAATAGGGCGAAAATTCGTCCTCGCAGGTCGTGCCACCTATATATTTTGGTGTTATTAGCGAGCTTTTCCACTGTGGAGAGACGTATCCACTGTTTAAGGATAATATGAAGACGTTTAACATCAGCAGAGGAAGGTTTTTGCCTCCATACTTGATGGCCGCTGGAGGAATACCCTAGAGTCCTGGCTGAGAAGAAGTTTTTACGGTGAGTATACGCCTTTGCATATCACTCAGGCTCACGGGAATACTCGAGAGCACTTCATCTGACTTATGTTTTCTAAAAATGGTGGTACATACAGTTATCTTTATTGAATGAGGTCACATAATAAGAGTCCAACCCTTCGCGTATTTGGCTAACGTCGTTGATTGTGGAGCCATCTTATAATGTCGACTTTGTATTTGATGGCTCTGGGTTGGATTCCTCCTGTTGTGAAGTCTCACTAAGCTACGTATCATTTACGAATTTTAAGTGCTTTGTTTTCCTCGGTGCTTTCCGCTTACAGTGCCTAAAATTTAGTTGCAGTAGAGTATCATGTGTTTGTAATAAGGTGGTAAAATTATTGTTTTTGTGATATTGCAACATCATTTTCTTCAAGTTGGTGATAATTTTGAAGCATGGCTTGTGTTGACTACTACTGCTATGGAGGCTGTTCCACGGTGTGGGTGCTAATAGGTCGGTACAGGTCTGAACGTTGCTTATACATTCGTTCGTGGCTGAGGTTGGATCATGTAGTACGAAGAATTTGCCCTAACTCAGGGTTCTGAGCAGACTGTCAAATAAGATCCAGTCAAAAAGTAGGCCTGTCAGTCACCCGTAGTTTGTTTGCTATTTTAATATTCACGCTGCATAGCACAGTATTGTGGTCACAGCCTATTAGTGGGCTGTCAATACTGAGGAGCACTGACGGAATGCTCATGGTAAATATCAGATCTAACGTGTTGGCTCTTCTTGTAGGTTGATTAACTTGTTGAGTCCAACCATTGACCTGAATGCTATGGATTATTCCCATGAGGCTTCCTGACACCAAGTGTGGGCATCGTCCAGTCAATATGCGGTAAGTTGAAATCTCCACATACAAACTTATATTTGTAATAAAAATTTGAGGCAGCGTTTATAGCATCAAGTAGTTGTTCAGTATCGTAATCGGTAGTGCCAGGGGATCTATGGACGCAACCCAGTAGCAACTCACCAGAAGGGATGCCTAAACACAACGAATCTTCCAGATCATTGAGGGTCAGAAGATCAACAGGCATCACTGTGATATCATTTTGAATGTAGATGGCGCATCATCATCCACGTTTGCTTAAACGAGGTTTTCGGAATAGGTAATACCCAATAAGTTGAAGATGAGAGTCACTTATGTTTGGGTTGTACCATGTTTCAGTGATGAAAACCAAATGGGGAGTTGTAGGACGGACGAAAGTTGTAAGAAGATGCAATAAAGGTAGTAGTGGACGAATGTTTATAACAAAGTATTCTAGAGAATATCGTGAAAAAGATGTTGCAGGGAAGGTTAAGAGGGACTATATTCTAAGATTGTTATTAGTGGTGTGGCACCATGAGGCGTTCGTGATTTAGAGATCTCTGAGTTGTATTGACTTCAACAAAGTAGATGTGCGAATACAGCGATCATCTGTTGATTCATAGGGCCTAGTGGTAGACATCCCAGGGTGGAGGGTAAGGTCGGGGGTTATGGTGTTCTAAAAATAGGATTTCCTGAGCTTTCCATGAGAGGGAATGGCGGCGGGACTTAGACCAGCTGTCTCATTAGTAAGCGTATGGAGTGCATATGACAACCCTCGTATCACTTAGTGATTACGGCACCCCACGGAGGAACAATGTGATAACGAGGCGATAACACTTTGCGCTCATTTAAAGATCAGGTCATTGACCAACGGTTGTGACGCTGCTTCCCCTTCGCTCTCTGCCACGCGAAATCATACGGGGGCAAATCGGAGCAGCAAGCCTTCTAGACTGAAGTATATTAGGAACAGAACACAGTTAAATTTATAGGTCTCATGCTCTTACTTCGGCCGTCTGTCACATGTGAATCGCATCCCTTGTCTGGATAGGTTCTACGCTGGTCCTACAGGAATAAGTTTGTATGTGGAGATTTCAACTTACCGCATATTGACTGGACGATGCCCACACTTGGTGTCAGGAAGCCTCATGGGAATAATCCATCGTTTTCAACTCAAAGCTTGGACTCAACAAGTTAATCAACTTACAAGAAGAGCCAACACGTTAGATCTGATATTTACCATGAGCATTCCGTCAGTGGTCGCTAGTAATGACAGCCAACTAATGGGCTGTGACCACAATACTGTACTATGCATCATGAATATTAAAATAGCAAACAAACTACGGGTGACTGACAAGCCTACTCCTTGACTGGATCATATTTGACAATCTGCTCAGAACCCTGAGTTGGGGCCATTTCTTCTTACCACAGGGTCCCACCTCAGCCACGAATGAGTTTATAAACAATATTCTCAGCGATTATCTCAATTTTTGCTTCGACCTTTGCTGCCCAATGCAAACCCTTTATTTAAGGGCAGACCAGTTCTTCTGCCCATTCCTAAAACAACCTATAATGTCGAACGTGCGTATAAACACAAACTTCCCGATCGTGTCAACTTACTTACTTCAGCCATGAAAACTGTAATTATACAACGGAAGCCATTTTATCCAACAACAACAACAACAACAACAACAACAACAACAACAACAACAACAACAACAACAACAACAACAACAACAACAACTGCCGTGGCCTGTGGCAGCTGTTGAAACAACTGTGTGGCAAAGGCTCTAGTAAACGTCCATGGTCTGTAGATTTGAATAAACACAACTCTGAATTCCCAGGTGCACCTCAAAATGCCTGCTCCCTGCCTTCATTTTGCCAACTATAACACTTCACAGCTGGTCCAACGTTTGCATTCCAGCACCTCGAGGTCTACCGGAAATTCAAGTGGCTGAATGCGAGGATGACTGGGGAACCTGATGCTATCAACAATTGTTTTGAAGGAGTGTTACGACTCCCTTACATTATTTTTAAAATATCTGTTCCATTGTTGTCTACACAATGGCACTATTCACTACATGTGGCGATCCGTCAAAATAAAGCCAGTTTCAAAGAGAGAAGCTCAGAAATTCCGCCTTTTTGTTTGAATATCTGTAATGTTGAAGTCATAAAACTACTGGTTATTTCTTTGTTTTCTATAAGCACGCCAGCTATTGATGTCTCTCAGTTTGTTTTTAACTCCAAACGCTCCACGTTGGATGAAGTGGCGTATTTTGTTCAATTAATAGATAGAGTTGTACAGAAACCTTTCTACTTGCTCTTAAATACAGTCTCAGTCTCTAATAGTACCTGCATTAGATACTAAATGTTAGGCAGTAGGTCTGCTTTTCCTGGATTATTCAAGCGCTTTTGGGTGTCGACAGCTCACTGCTTCTCAACCTGTTATTCACAAGCGGCGTTCAACTTGCGGTGGGCAGTCTAATTGCAAATGCATTTAAAAATCACTCGCAATTCCTGCAACTGAATGGCAAAAGACCCACGTTGTAACGATTGGGGTATTTTACAGAGGACAACCTCCTTCCACAATTTTTGTACATCGCTAGACTTCGTATATCCTCAGGTGTTATTGGACGTAAATACGCCGATGATTTTATGTTACACAGCTTCGTTCCCAGAAACCGATCATTCTCAGAGCTGCGAAAGGATTGGACGATCTTGTACGGCGGTGCTCTTCCCGATCCTTTGTCTTCAAAGCTTCGAAGTGCAGATACATTAAATATTTTTCCGCTCCACACTGATAAACCTTAAACTTTGCTCAGTGCGTCGAGACCCATTGTTGTGAACGACTGCATTATGCCTAGTTCACTCACTGTTAAGTACGGGTGTATTTTTATCCCAAATTCAACATAAATAGTTTTTTGACGCAAACTTTCACAAGGTAAGGTTAATATCATTTTATGCTCTGCGAGAAAAGATACTTTCAGTACCGAGCTATTTATTCTGTAACTTCGTGGCTGTCTGTAGTCTTCCACACTGGTTTTTCTACTCCCCTGTTATTCTCCCTGAACTTTTTCAAACTGGCTTTACAATTAGTGTTCTTCCGCTTAAGCTGACTAATAAAACGAAACTTAGCCCCATGGATTTGCTGAGACATAAGATTGCGAAGAGCACTCTTTTCGATGAATCCCATCAACCGCTTACAATCATAGAATATGTACAGTTAAAACAGGATAAGTTAGTCAAACACGATAAAGATTGACGAATCAGAGCCAGGCAGCAATCCAGCTGGCTTAATCGATAAATTGGGATAAATATACACGAGCAGCGGCTACCACAGTACATTTGGGCAGACATAGACACACATATGCTCACGAGACATAGCACGGGGTTTTGAATTGGTTAGGTGACGCACACGTTACACGGTGGTTGCCAGCATGTTGAGTGAACGCTGTCTGGTGGTGTGTCAGCCCCACAGTCGAAAGAGCGCTCGTATAAGCGCCCTCTGTATGCATAGTTCAGGTTGTGTAGGCCTGATGGCAATGGCGTCGGCTGTCCCTTATGTTCGTTTCATAAGCCCTTTAGGGTAACGTTTTAGTGCAAGTTAAAACATTTTGAAAGTACCAGTAGCCTTTCGGCCAGATGTTCTAGGATAGAACTGTTGACGCAACGGACAGTACCTTTCCACAATGCCGTGGGACAGTGCTCTGATATCCGTTTACTCAGACACCTAGTCTTATTTCCGACTTACCTCACCACAGGTGAAGGTAACGTCAAATTGAAAGTAACATTCTGACTGGACGCGGGGGCTGGCTTTGAGACGTTGGACACCAAAGGCGCCGTTTCGGGAATACTGTATGGATAGGCAGCTAAGAACCTTCGAGCTACTGCAGCGGACACTGGTTTGTTCAGCAACTCGAAAGCAAGAAGCACCTTGAAAGGAACGGATAGAAACACGTCTGTGTTAGGAGCAGTTGTAATCAAGTTACGACCATCATGTAGTATCTCTAAATGCTGTGGGTTACCTTAGAAATGCCTTGCAGACTACGTTTTTACCAAGCATTTTGACGTATGTCACATATTTCAGTCACATATTTTAGATAGTCCGTATCACCATCTGCACCATGTGTAACCAAAAATTGGTTCCTTCACATTTACATGCTCCAAATTTTAGGTACTGTATTCTCGCACTGCTTCTCATCATAATTCTGTTTTGCCTTTTTTATCACCTCTTCTAATGAAAACTATTAGAATCATTAACGCCACGCGTGTAAGTTTGCTTGAGTGGATATATAAATAAATAACTATTTACTCTCAACTACGCGAGGCATACCCACGGAGGTATGATCAAATAAGTGCACTTGTACAGACGTTTCATGGCAATTGTAACAGTGACAATCGGAGAGCGCTCAGACGTTCATGGTTGAAACTGTACACCTAGGATAGAAGTAAAAATGAAGAAATCACATGGTCGTGAGTTCGGCACGTTGGTATGGGCATAATAAGTCTGCCATATATTGCACTAACAATGCAGCCACGAATAGATCAAGTACTAGAGCTGATCAATTATCAAAGAACTGGTGTAGTACAAGAGCAACCGTGATTACACGCTACGCCGGCTTCAGGTGAGTGTAGCGTAAAGAACAACGGTGAATGCGCAGAAAGAGACATGGGGACGAAATATGCCGATTGGAAAGTGTTGGAGCGTATCAAGCTTGGTGATATGTGGTCCTAGTCAGCTTGCCAGTGCGAAGTAATGAGCTGTGACTTTATTTGGTGGTAAGTCACATCCGCCACGTCACCACGATCATTTACCAAGCTGCTCATGGGGTGCTGCTCAAACCTGACTTATTATGATCGCTGTCGAAAACTCCAGCTGGATCCACTTTGGCTGAGACGCTTAAAGAACAACCTCGTTCTCTTCTAAAATATTATAAACCAACGAATTTAAGCAGACAGCGCTGCACTATAACTACGGAAGACTTCAGTCTACCCCACACATAATGGCGGCTACTTGCTACGTACAAACCTTTTAAGTCATAAAATTCGGTCGAATTTCTTCTTGGTGAGATACACTTATCTGTGGAACAAAC
>CALYDF020006948.1:0-12922 GCA_944474145.2 Dicrocoelium dendriticum | reverse complement strand
ACCATCATCTATGGATCATGGGCTACACCATGTAGTACAAATGGGTTATTATATCGACAAGGAGCTTTTTGAATAGTGAAAGTTAAGAGGACGAATTAAAAGCGCCGGGAGGGCGTTCCACAGCTGTAACACTCGGAGTTAGAACACGTTTCGCCATTCCATTCTACTGTACTGCGCGGCCAATTTAAACTGATAACCTCTCGGATACATCTTTGACTGAGTTTCAAACGAGAGTGGCATGCGTGGCTGGGGTTTCCTAAGATCTGACACACCATTCTGCGATCTCTCCGTAAGCGCCGATAACGTCCGATGCACATTTTTACACTTTTCAGCCTGAGTCGGTAGTGGACGCGGTAGAGACCTTTGACATTCTTGGCCGCAACGCGTTATGCAGTGTCGAACGCTGGGAGCTGTCTTTTCTGCCAGAATTACAAACTTAAATAACCTATTCCGCGTGGGCCTCACGTTCGTGACAGGATCTTTCGGAAAGACAGGTGTTGAACTTCCCGAAGGCCATATGAAGGAGGCCGAGGTGTTGATTTGCTTCCTTCGGTGCTTTCTCAGTCTGTTTCAGGCCTGCAAAGACATCTTGCGCGATCACGATCGCACTCAGAAGCAGCCCGCTGTCGAATTTGTGACACTAGACGGTAAGTGTGAATAAACTGGTGGTGTATGCTCAGCAAATGGCACTTATTGTCGTTGAACTGCATCATGTTCTGCATGGGTCACGTGTCTGTTTTATCTAGCTACTATTGTAGGACTGTCTGATCATCCACTCAAGTGACAGCAAGCCATATCTCTAGATCATCGGTGAATAATAGAAAACTGAAATATAGGAAGACCGCGAGATCATGTATGAAAACCAGGAACAAGCAGAGCCAGAGAACCGAGCCCGCAGGTACGCCACACTGGACCTCGATTGGTTCTGATAGGATGCTGCGAACGCTCACATTCAGGGGGGGGTTGCAGGAGAAAGTTGCCAATCCAGCCCAGAACGAGATCGCCGTTTCCATATTTCAGAACCATGTGAAGTAGAATGGGATGGTCCACACAATATACAGACAGCTGACACTTACTCCTACACCAACATCCACAGACTCCGACCAGCATACACAAGTTATCAACAGGTTAGTAATATACGAGCAGTTTTGGCGAAATCCGTGCTGCATCGGAGTGGGATTTTTGTTATTCTCTGGTTACCTGATTAGTGGTTTGACGACAACGGACTCAGTAATCCTGGAGATAAACGGAAATAGTGTCATCAGGGGATACTTGGCTGGTGCTGCACGGCTGCCACTTTAGTAGATTGGTATGATTACCTCAAACTTCTACGGCGCGGGAAACTGCATCACCCAACTGGGTCAAACGAGGGATCTTCAAAACGGTTAAGACAGTATCCAAGTCATACTAAACAGCTATTTGGGTCCTTCTGGTACGCAAATTAATTTGGGCTTGCTGTAGGAATGGTTGCTTTTAAACCTAAAGTACAGCTTCCGAACCGGTTGATGTGGGTTCCGAACTTGATAGACCAACTTTCAATCAATTAAGGAACTAATTCGCCAGTGTACTCAAATACAACGGACAAACATCGCACAGCTACGGTTTCCATTAGACAAGCGATTTATTCGTTCAGCTTCAATGACGACATCTTGTCTGGCAGTGGACGCGTTTGCGAACTCGTATCTGCGCATTTAGCAGTTCCTCTCACCCTTGGAAAAGGCTGACATGACATGCGCAGTAATTTCCTATTCACTGCTATTCAACTATCCACGCTGATGTCCCATACTGTGATGTATCGGACGGTTGCTTCACCCGGCAAGGTCACTTGGTCCTACAATGTGCTTTGTAAACATCCTAGTTTTCCCAAAGGAACTTGATCTATGTTATCTCAGACTGATCATGAAAAGGTACGACGCAGCGAATACCAGTACGCAAAGACAATAACTTGAAAATATCATTCGGGCATGGCCCACTGGAAGCCGGTCCCGTGTTATTCCCTTGCGCTAGACATCAGATATCGCTTCAACTGCCGTACGAACACCCAAATTTACGTATGTGCATACGTAATTTGAAAACTCTGTGAATACTCACACCTCCCCACGCGCTGCCAGTGACGTGCTATACAACCAGATGCGTAAAAAATAGACCAGCAATGTGATTGTTGTATACGAAAAGGTCACTCTCGGAAACGGACTGTTGTAATCTGAACAATGTCTAACTGGGTGAGTACAATAAGGTTTCGCAAGGAGAAGGATGAACCAATAAGGAAGTAGAGAATTAGACGCTTTGTGTGTGTGTGTGTGTGTCTGGGTTGTGTGCATGTGTCTGTCTAGACTAGACGCCCAGACAGCTGACAGAATACACAACATCACCTCTCCACTTAATCGTAGGAGGCGTCAAAACCATATCGATACGGTCGTCTTTGTTCTCGGCTCGTCCTGCGGAGCTGCGTGCTTTGCGTTGTCTCGTCAGTGAAGTTTGGTGGTATTTGCCTCGTTCGTCTGATACTTGTGAATAATCGCCGGGAGTTGACTGTTCGGCCATCCTCCAGCCGGTAAGTGCCTGGCCCACATGCATGCATTATTCTTATCGGATCTGATAACATGGGTTGTCCTTTTGATGCAGCGTTTACCTTCACGCGCACGAATGTTCCGGGCTGGAGCGGCGTAGTATGCTTCTGGTAAGTGGTCTGATATCGATGGCGACGATCTAACTCGTCGGAATTATTGGTTGCAGGAATTGGAAGTGCGGCATTCAACTTTGTCCGAAGGACACGCCCAAGCATGAGTTCAGCTGGCGTTTTGTCTGTAGCTCGGTGGTGTGCGGTTCGGTAAGAAAATAGTGCTTGTAGAACTGCATCCTCCCAACCTGTACCAGATAAGCGAATAGCTTGGATACTCTCTTTCAAGGATCGACTGAACCGCTCTACCATGCCGTTTGCCGCTGGATTATACGGCGTTGTACGTGAGTGTCGGATAGCGTGAAGTTGAAGGAACGAATGAAACTCATGGCTTGTAAACTGCGGCCCGTTGTCCGTCACTATCTCCTCTGGTAATCCGAAGCGGGAGAACATATATTTCAGCCATCGAATAATGCTGGCAGTAGTCACCTCTCCACACAAATGGACTTCCGGCCACTTACTGTAGAAGCAGGTCGCTACCAAACATTTCCTTTGATGCTGAGGCGCTGAGCTAAATGGACCCATGATGTCAACAGCTATCTTGGCCCACGGTCGCATAGGATGGTCAATGGGTTGTATAGGGGATGAAACCGGCCTTGAACTCTTGTCTGCCCTTTGACATGAAGAGCAGTCATGAACAAGGTTTTCTATTTCGTGTGACATTTTGGGCCACCAGAAACATGCGTCAACCTTGCGTTTCGTACGAACGATACCAGGGTGGCCTTCGTGAGCACATAGCATGATCTTTTGTATCAAGCTCCGAGGAACCACAAACTTTTCGCCACGCATTAAACATCCATCTATAACTGAAAGTTCGTGACGCAACACTTAGTACGGACGAAACTCGCCTGTGATCTTATTGTTTTGTGGCCAACCGTTTAGCAGATACTCCTGAACGTGGCAGAGTGTCTCATCTTCCTGAGTGGCCTTCTGGAGTTCTTCCCTAGTCAGGGCTGAGATTGGTTCATTACTCAGCGAAGACACCAGTACTCTCTCATTATCATCCTCATTATTTTCAGTTTCGTTGAGGGGTAGTCGAGAGAGCCCATCCGCTACTAGGTTTTCGCGTCCGGGACGGAATTTAATTTGAAAATCGTACGTTAACAATCGTGCATACCAGCGGTGTATCCGAAGTGGCCTGATGCCATTTGTTCCTCGAGTAAGTAAACTAGTTAGCGCTGCGTGGTCTGTACGAAGAGTGAAGGGTCTTCCGAACAAGAACAGATTCTACTTCTCACAGGCCCAAACACAGGCAAGGGCTTCTTTTTCCCCGGCAGAGTAAGAAAGCTCCGCCGCCGACAATTTTCTGGAAGCATAAGCAATAACTCTTTCATGCCCATTTTGAATTTGGGATAGTATAGCACCCAACCCAATGTTTGATGCATCAGTAGAGACAATCGTTGGGCACGTCTCGTCGAAAATCGCCATAACTGGTGTGGAAGCAATGCGGCGTTTTATCTCATCAAATGCCTTTTGTTGGGGTGGACCCCAAACAAATACACTTTTCTCCTTTGTCAGTTCACGCAGTGGCTCAGCAATATTTGTGAAATCCTGCAGATAACGTAGGTTGTAAGAACACATACCTAGAAAATGCTTTATTTCACTGGAGTTCTGTGGGCAAGGAGCCTCAGTGATGGCACGCGCGTTGTCAAAAATCGGCTTCATACCGTCATTTGTTATAATGTGGCCCAGGAACTCGATCTCACTAGCATTAAATTTGCACTTCTCGAGGTTTAATCTGAGGTTAAGATCGTGTAGTCCACGTAACACAGCATGCAGCCGTGAATCATGTTCTTCTGGAGTCCTACCGAATACACAGATGTCGTCCATGTATACTATCTGACCAGGTAAATTGGCAAATGAGTGAACCATAAACTTTTGCCAAGCTGCTGGAGCTGAACTCAAGCCCATTGGCAAGACTTTGTACTGAAAGAGTCCGTCCATAGTGAGAAATGCGGTCAGCGGTCTTGACTCCTTAATTAGAGGCATGTGAAAGAAAGCCTTCCTAAGGTCCAATTTTGAAAAATATCGGGCGCCAGCTAGTTTAACTATTAGTTCATCCGCGGTTGGAAGCACAAACTTTTCTACCACGATTTGCCGATTTAGGGCCTGCAGGTCATTGCATATTCTTACTGTACCGTCCTTCTTGAGGACTGTAACCATAGAGTGGACCCATTCAGAACAGTTAATGGGTTCAATGAGATCATCTGCAATCATCTGCCGTAATGCTGACGAAACAGCCTCTCTTCTGGCCAAAGGAATTGGACGTGGATGAGCAATAGCTACCGGTTTAGCATCCTGCTTCAGACATATGCGGTGAACGGAGGACGGAGCACGCCCTATTGTTTGTTCACTTAATTTCGGGTACCGTCCCTGTAGGTCTGATAGGTTAATTGCCATGATACGCATACGAGCTAGGGACGGCGTGACTCCCAGTGCAACCATAGCGTTGCGTCCGAGTAAAGGACGGTTATTTCCGCGGGTAACGTACACAGCAACTGATGATTTCACGGCCCCAAGTTGCAACACAATCACCACAAATCCTCGTATTTCTACCGGGGCCTTTGTATAACTGTCAAATCGATAGGCTGAAGGATGTATAGGCATGTCATGCAGGTGAATGTCATAAAAACTACTCGGTACTATAGTGATAGGAGAGGCTGAATCAAGTTCCATGTCAACATGTGTTATTCTATCGTGTGCAAAAACTGTAACAGTACGAATGTCAGGCATAGGTAGTTTAGGCTCTGGACAATTGGAACGATAGTTAGACACAGTACTTGTGTTATCAATGGAAAATACATTTTCAGAGGACTGTAACTGTTGATTAGAAACGGAATCTGTAGGATTCAACTGAGAAATGCGTGCTGAACGACAACAACGAGCAAAATGTCCACGCTTACCGCACTTTTTACAATCCATTTCTAAGGCAGGGCACTTGGTAAAATTGGCCTTATGCTGTAGGCTGCCGCAGCGGAAGCATTTCTGTGGGGATTGGAATTCAGTTGGCGAGCGATGGATCTTGGAAACCTCCTGTATGTCTGCATGGGTGGCGAAACATCGCAACTGTTCGGCCGTACATGTTTTCAGGCGAGCTAATTCCACAGCCTTATCCCAAGTCAATTTGGAAGCGTCTTCGGAAAGTAGGCATTCCCGAATTCGATTGTTGGTGATACCACTAATCAACTGCTGCACTAGCATTACGCCCTCGATTCTATTTTTCGGTATGGTTGGATACTCGCAGGGTCGTACACCGCGAATGAGGCGATCAACGAAACCGTCTAGAGTTTCCGATGGTTCCTGTGTAAGTCGGCCGAATTTGAGGCGAGCCATGAAGAGATTTGTACGCTGTCCCCATGACTTGTCCAGCACCTCTAGCGCTTTCGCCAAGGTATCTTGTGACTGCAGCTCCAAAGCATCAAATTGACGTTGTCCCTCATCACCTAGTAGGTGTCTGAGAAACTTCAGTTTCTGGCTTTCAGTGTAGTTAGCAGCCGCAGGTAGTAGGTCAAGGTAGTTTGTAAACGATGTTTTCCACTGGGCCCATGCACTTTCGGTAGGACGTACGGTCGGATCAGACCAGTAAACTGTAGGAGGATGTAATTCCATGGCGTAGGTTCGTAAGGCGCGACGCCAGTGTTGTATACGAAAAGGTCACTCTCGGAAACGGACTGTTGTAATCTGAACAATGTCTAACTGGGTGGTTACAGTAAGGTTTCGCAAGGAGAAGGATGAACCAATAAGGAAGTAGAGAATTAGACGCTTTGTGTGTGTGTGTGTCTGGGTTGTGTGCACGTGTCTGTCTAGACTAGACGCCCAGACAGCTGACAGAATACACAACAGTGATCAAAACATGTCGTTTTGCTAGAAAATTAGGAAAATGTGCATGCATATGTCGAATAGCATTACGACATTCCACAACACTGATATCCTTGGTGGCTGCTCCGGCAATGCCTTCAAGCAACTGCAGTCTCCATTCCATCTGCTTCATGCATTTCTGGGGATCCCCGGCCAGAAGTTCTTCGTAGTGCGCTCACATCACATTCTTCACTCTGGCCTTCACCACCTGCCAAACATTCTCGATCGGATTGAGGAACGGAGAGTATGGGCTCAATCTCAGTATGGTTATTCCCTCGTATTCATCTACTGGCGACAGTTCTTTCAGTCGTGTGTGGTCTGGTGCATTATCCCATATTACCACAACCTGCCGGAGCTCCATCTCCCGTGTCAGCTTTTCTAAATAGCTTCGCAGCCATTCAAGAGATAGGGAACCTGTGAATCAGTCTCTCCGAGTGGTCATCGACACTTTCCCTTTCCTTGTGAGAGCACCGATCAAATGCAAATTGAGGTCACTACTGTTAGCAACTTTGTAACAAGCCCTCACCCCTCTGGGCGCCCGAACACGAGTATGTTTGCAGTAAACGCTGAAGTTCCCTTCGTCAATCCAAATGAAGAACCTGCCATCGCTCTCAAGTTGGAGAAAATGCTGAACGAATTTCTTGCCTATCTCTTTGGTTCGCTCATTGTTCATTCCATCGGGAACGTGATAGATGTTCTTCATAGTTATCAATCGACCATCTAGGTGCCGTGCGATTGTTAACTTCGAAATGTCCTTATCCATTTCTGCTCGCCATCGTACTCGCATTTCCCGTAGCGTAAGAGTTGAGTCCCTTGCGATCCACTCCAGGATGTTCTCTACGTTTTCCTCCGACAGAATCAGCTTACGACCGTGCGCCTGCGTAGTAATCGGCTCCTGATAAAGAGAACGACGAATACAGGGGTAGGCTGTTTGATATTTGACGTTGTTCACAGTCACAACCAGCTGCCAGTCATCACCGTTGACAAAGGCGCCCAAAACTCAGTCACGAATGTCTGAGGAGAAACTCTGTCGAACGGGAGAAGGCATGCCGACAACGTCAGTATCGTAGACATGGTTTCGGTCGTGGGCTTATGATCCAGCTCTTCATTGCTCAGACCAATTGTGATACACCGTTTCAGACGTGAGAAGGGCGCATACAAGCCCTTTGCACCGCCGAAATGCGTGCCTCTAAGGTTCATTCACGAGTCTCACCCAGTCAACGGGCAGCGCGTTCACCTCCCCACACTAACGCACTGAACATTGGCATCCGGCCAATGAGAACACACTTAAGGTCAGAGGATTCGCTCTGAGCGTCTGGTGTATCGCACAGGGTTTTTCAATATTTTGGACTTTCTTTGCAAAATTTTTGCGCACTCTTTATAAAATTTTGGACCTTTTATGCGACCTTGCGGGAAATGCTATGGAGCTCCGCTATGTTTATCAAAAGCCAACAATCGTCGTGTACCTGGATATCCGTGCTGCTTTCGATTGTGGCGACAGGAATGCATCGTGTACATGTCTGTTGGGGTATAGTGTTCCTGCTAAGTTCGTTTCGTTACTGTGTTCTATGTACGGTCGGACTTCGGGTAGAATTAGGGCTTATGGCAAAGTTTCGCCTTTCTTAGTTGCCTGCAGTGGAGTGCGACACGGATACCCTATCTTCTCATTCCTCTGCAATTTTGCTATTGAGGGTATCTTCAAAAATGCTCTAAAAGACTAGTTAAATTCTGGTGTTGAACTCCTCCCAGGTAGTCCAGTAACTGACTTCGACCACACTAATGATATCATCCTGCTGATTGACGATCCGCAGGCCATCCAGTTTGCAGTTAACCTCATGGCTATGGAAGCGTCGAAAATGATATGACATTTTCACCGTCCAAGTGAATATACTTTTACCTGAATGTCAGACGCCTATAACTCGTCTCACTCTCGATGGCGAGACACTGACGGTTGTAAAGAGCTTCGTCAACATAGGAAGTTGTATCACTGTTGGTGAAGTTTTTGGAGATGAGCTTTTGATGCGTATCACTAATGCTCGTCTTGTCTTCTCCAGACTGAGGCACTTGTAGTACAGCCATGATATCCCTCTCTATATCAAAGGGCTGTTCTAACGTGCGACTATCCACGCCGTACTGCTGTACTGTTGCGATACGTAGCCTGTTCGAGCCCTTGACCTGCGCCGGCAGTCTGTCCTCGAGCTCCGTCACTGCCGTCCATTACCCTTGTGTGATGGCTGCATTACGTAAGCTTTGCGGATATTAGACGATGCGTCTTGGGGGAAAACAGCAACTCACTTGAGAATATGGTCCCGCTTCAGATGGCCTCGTTCATGTCTCACTAGGCCTGCCTGACTCAGGCACTCGCGACCGCATGTGCTACAGCACCATGCGCTCGATGTCGATGGAGAACAACCCATCGGTGCTTGTCGCTTCCGCACTTGCCGCTTCTTCTCTGCATGCATGACGTCATTCTCCAGCACTTCGGCAACTACCTTCGTGATTAGATCGCGTCATGCACGCCGATCCACCGCCTTCGATCCCCATAACCTGCAATCAAGATTTTAAAGTGAGAGGCTCTGTTTGATCATGTGCTGGTAACGTAACTTTGTTTTCCCCACATGCCGCTTCCCAGTACTCAGCTGACCATATAAGAGTTGTTTCGGTATCCGAGTCGAATCAATACGACGCACATGACCGAGCCACCTTAGGTGTCGCATCAAAAGTATGCAGTCCACTGCACACATCCCACTTTGTCGCAACACTTCCGTGTCCGCAACTCTGTCGCCCCAACCGACGTGTAGAATCCGTCGCAAACACAGCTGATTGAACCACTCGAGATATCGCACATCCCACCGGTAAATCGTCCACGTTTCACTGCCGTATAGAAGAACGGACAGCACCATGGATTCGTACACCATCAGCTTCGTGCCAATGCTAAGCTGATGGTTGTTCCACACTCGGTAATTAAGCTTCCCGAATGATGCCGCTGCCTTCGATACGCGAATACGCAGCTCACTGTGTATCTGCTGATCAGTCAACATCACACCCCCAAGGAAGCAGAAGCGGGAGGTGGTTTTCAGTAGCTCAGCCCCAAAGCAGATTCGCAGCAATATTGAAGATTGCACCTCCGGTGAAGGCTGAAAGAGATAGACAGTTTTGCTTGTGTTGATGGTGAGCCCGAATTTGGCCGCTGTCGAAGCCAGAGCACTAGTCATGTGCTGTAACTCATCCGCGCTGTGTGAAGACAACGCACAGTCGTCAGCAAACAGCAACGTATGGATAGTTTTCTCGCAGACTAGGATTCTCGCATCGAAACGACGGATGTTCAGCAACCCACCATCAATACGGTGCTCCACACGAACACCGTAAGCACAAGCCGCATCAAAACACAGGACAACATTGCATGAAGATATATAAATTAAACAGGGCAGGAGCTAAGACACAGCCTTGATTCACACCAGAGACGACTGCAAAGTCATCCGAGGTCTCTCCACTCATCTGCACCCTCGCTCGCATACCACTGTGCAGACATTCAATTAGACTTGCAAACTTACGCGGGCAACCAAACTTACCCAACACCAGCCACAATGCCTCACGGTTCAAGGTACCAAATGCTTTGGTGAAATCAACAAAAAGCTAGTACAATGGCTGGTGTCGTCCTCTGCATTTCTCCTGCAACTGACGAGCCGCAAACACCATACCTATAGTGTTGCGACCCGAACGGAATCCACATTACCCTTCCGCCACGTTAGGTTCCACAACCTGATTGACGAGGCGGTTGAGAAGGATTCGGGCAATCCCCTTTCCCACACAACTCAGCAAGTTGATGCCACGCTAATTCATGCAGCGTTGCTTGCTACCCTTACCCTTGTACATTGGTAGCACAAGGTCATCCTACAGCTCAGGAGGCACCTCCTCCTCAATCCATACGCACTGCACCAAGTGGTGCATCGCAGTCAACAACTCCGGTCCGCCGTGTTTCAATACTTCAGGCGGGATCCCGTCGGCACCGGCATACTTGCCGTTTCGCAGCTGAGCAAGTGCTCTCTGCGTCTCATCCAGTGTCGGCGCGTCCGCCAGACTTGCCTTCACATCGTGCTGCTTCAAGTCGTCCAAAGTAGGCCAGTCGATCTCTGAACGGTTGTTTAAGAGACAGTCAAAGTGTGTTCGCCAGGTCTACATTATGTCTGCAGTCTGTGTGCAGGTAGCGCCTGAACTACCATCGATCAGCGTCCTCAGAGGCTCCAATCTCGTCCATACACCGCCTTCAAGGAGTCAAAGAATTCCTTGTGTTGGCGGCGTTCGGCGTAGCATTCCAACTGCTTCGCCTTCTCCGTCCACCATGCATTTTTTAGGCGACGGAGCTCTCGGGTCAGTCGCCATCAAAGTTTGCGAAACTGACTACTCTTCCCTAAGTCACTTGGGTCTGCCACATGTGCAGCAAAAGCTGCATTCTTCTCCGACACCAATGCGCCAATTGTCGCATTGTTCTCATCAAAACAATCATGCCGCTTAGAGCTTTCGCGCCTGATGGTCTCCTCAGCAGTAGCTGTCACCTGGTCGCGAATGTGGTGCCACAGGTCGCCCACTGTGGCTATGCATTCCACATCACACAGGCGTGCAGCCAACGCCTTCTCTAGCTCAGTATGTTTCGCCCCAGTATCGAGGGAGAGAATGTTAAATTTACGCCGATTCACGGCGGGAGTGCAATACATAGATTTATGAAAATCTATGTAGAGTTTAGTCCGCACTAATTTGTGATCAGTGCCACACTCAGCTCCACGCAGTACACGTGTCATGCGCATTTCACGCATCTCACGCTGACGTACGATGATATAGTCGAGCAGGTGAGCGTGACCACTCCGTGGGTGCGTCCAAGTTGCTATATCACATGCACTCAGTGCAAACCGTGTTCGTGATCGTCAGTCCGTGAGTGGCACACAGTGAGAGCAGCCTGTCACCGTACACATTCGCTGAACCAATGCCATGCGAACCGATAACATCTGCCCACACCGATACATCAGCCCAACGCGCGCGTTGAAATCACCCAGCAGAAATAGTCGGTCGCTCCTCGGCACAGACCATATCACTGAGGATAGCTGAGTGTAGAATTGATTACGCGCGTCATCAGGATAACACATGGTCGGACCGTACGTGCTTATAAAGGTGGCAAACTTACCACTTTCGAGTCGTAGGCGAACAGTCATCAGTCAGGCGATGATGCCTGTTGATTCACCCACTAGATGGCCATGGAGGCGAACGGATATTGCAAATGCGACCCCATGATCACATGGTGCTGACGCGGCGTTGCCCACCCAGTAGAATGTGTAGCCAGCACCTGCTTCATGTAACTTACCTTGCTCAGCGAGCCGGGTTTCGCTGAGCGCCGCAATATCGATGTGGTAGTGCGCCAGTTCCACCGCGAACAATACAGTACGTCGATCCGGGCGCTCGCTGAAGTTTCAGTCCAGTAGTGTGCGCCCTTTCCAACACCCATTGCTGAGTGCTTTGCGAGCAGTCATACGATTGTATTGGTGGGCAATCGCACGCGAGGTGGTCGTTGTGCTTCGGAGGTTTGCTTGAGGGACTCCACCCTGAGCCTTTGGCTCAATAGTCTTACCCACAAGGCAGTGGGTGATTTGGAGGCTTGCTTGAGGGACTCCGCCCGGAGCCTTTGGTTCAATAGCCTGACCCACAAGGCAGTGGGGAGCAGATCCAGCTCAAGAATGTGATTGCAGAGACAGATGGGGATCTGCTTGACGGCCGTCACATGCAGCCTTTGAGGTACTGGAACCATTCATATATGTTTTGCGACCGTAGTAGGATACGCACCTGCGACCACGGCCAGACGCAGGTGGGTTTTTGGCGGGTTGCACCAATTTGACCAGGGGCTGCCTGGCTTGAGGCGGGCAGTAGCAAACCATTGAACACCCGGAGGTGTCCTCCACCGTCAGAGACAATGCGTGGCACTCGTGCTCTACGCCAATCGAGCTTTGAGAATATCACCCGTAAACCTGTTGTCTCCCATGGCTAGGTTTTACGGGAAGTGGGCCATCGACCACTTCTAACCTCCGGAGAGGATGGACTAGGATACTGCCAGGGCGCCCAATCCTGACAGGAGAACGACTCGGGTCCTCAGCCAAAGCCTTCGATCAAATGAACACCCGAAAGGCAGCGGGTCTAGCACATGGTCAGTTAGCTGACTCATGCGGATTGGTGTCCTGGATCTTAGCAGGGAGAAGGGCGAAACCCAACTCCCACCCAGCGGTCGCCACGAGGAGGCGCCCAGGACATGAAACTATGGCGCAACAGTAGCAGCAGTGGGTAGACCATATGTCAGGATCTAGCCACCACCAGCCTCAGCGCACCATAGGCTCTCCCGCC
>CALYDF020006947.1:0-12932 GCA_944474145.2 Dicrocoelium dendriticum | reverse complement strand
TTGAAGAAGAATTTAAAACAGAGCGCGATAAAAAATAAGTTTGCATCAGGATGGCAAAGGTTTACTGACCAAGCGTAGAAGAAACTGTGGAGGCACACATAGCAATCCGTCAGCCAAACATTGATTGTTAACGTAACAGTCATCTGAGAGAGTTCGGAGAGTAAAAGATCTTTCGGGCGATACGTGATTAATCGGCGTACGATGAAGACAAAGAGCGCCGTACGGAAATGACAAGGACAGAATCCAGATCTTTACTGAGTAGGAGTAGTAAAGTCAGCGAGACTCTGAAAGTAATGTGGACAGTGTGTTTGACCTTCTCAATATTGGCCGGTAATGTCCCAGTAGTCTGAGAAGTCGAGGAGCTGTAGACTGATCACGCGAGACTGCATTAGTCGGCAGATCATGACTGAGTTACTTAGTTAAGGTTTGAGAACGAAGAGAGAGGGTTAACGGAGATAAACAGGTTAAGTGATGAAAGAGGCTATAATAATAGAGAGTAAGCTAATCCAACAAAATTCTCGGGGTAAGGGATTCGGTGCGTTGGAAATGTAGTGCCTAGATCCCTTAGGTCTTGGTAATATGGATGCAGTCAGAAAGCAAGAGACTGGTCAGATGAGATTTGATTAAAGCGAGGTACAGATTTGACTGTCTAGTTAACTGAATGCAATCAGATACGACGAGAAGGATAGGCAGGGTAAGGATGAGGACGGTTTTATTGATAAAAAGTGTAAAATTTAACGGTCTCCGAGATGGTTGAAGCCTACGAATAATGGCTCCTGCTAGGTCAATAAACAGCAAATGTATGTGGCGCAGGCAATCCCAGAGAGTAAAGGAGATTTAATTGGTGGGGCCTCTGTCCGATATGCTGGGTTTACGGATTTAGGGGTGCTCTGGGCCATGTTCCAAAAGTTCATCCTCCGGTATATTGGGGTTAAAGAGCTCGCAGATGGGCAGGGTGACAAGGGGTCTATGTAGGGGTGATCGGAACTGCGCAGTATTCTCGACTGCCCTAAACTCTAATGGTAGCCCGTTCCAGACGCGAGCGAAACTGTAAAAAAAGAAGTTGTTACGCATGTCGATGCGGGCTGTAAGTAGGGTAATGGTTAAGGATCTATGTCGGAGTGGATACCGAGAGTCACCGTTTTGTTGAATAAATCCGGCAACGTTCTTGTTTCGGTTACCTATCGTCTGGAATAGGCATGTGAGGTTGGGTCTCACTCTTCGTAACCATAGATGTTCAAGACCAAGAAGTTTACAGCGCTCACGGTAGTTGAGATTAGAAGGGCAAAGCAGGCGCTTTGTGAATGTGTGTTGTACTTTCTCAATTGCTATTCGGTCACTCTTTTTGGAGTTGGTAAATATTATTGAGCAGTATTCTAGAAGAGGTCTAGCGCGTACCTTGTATGGAGTGAGTCTGGAATCGTTTACGAGCATTAGCTTGCAGATATGACCAATGAGAGAGCTAGCTTTCGCTACACTATAGCTAACTTGTTGCGAGTAATTTAGTGAGCTTGGATAGTGTACGCCGAGATCCTTTATGGTTTGACAGTTGGCTAGTGAGACGTCATTCAGGGTTAGCGCACTAGGCGGTGCAGCGCATCTGTTAGACAGGGCGCTGCACTTTGCAGGAGAGAAGTCGAGCTTCCATATGTTACACCAAGAGTCTATTGCTTTAAGGTCATTTTGAATATTGAGGAGACCGCTCCTTAGTTTACCTGGATCAAAGGAGAATACGACTTTGATATCGTCGGCGAACAGGTACGCCTTTTCATATTCATAGACTTGAAATAGGTCGTTGATGTAAAGTAGGAAGAGTATAGGGCCCAGTACATTTCATGGAACACACCACTCGTAACCGGTTTCGGTAAAGATTCGAAACCTCCTAGTCTCACCGACTGTGTTCGACAGGAGAGATAGGAAGAGAACCAAGAATGCAACTGGTCCGATATACCGTAAGAAGTCGATTTCGTTAGCAGTCCATTATGAGGGACTCGGTCGAATGCTATTTTCTTATCAAAGAAAATGATGAGCAAAGCTTTCTTCCAATCAAACATGGCGGTAACATTGTTCAAGAACTCCAGCTGGCATGTTTGACAGGATTTAGACGGGAGAAACCCATGTTGCTATTTGTTGATGAGATTATGATGAGTCAAGATCCGTAGAAGCTCTTCCTTAACGATCCTCTCCATCACTCGTGAAGCGAATGGGGTGTGACTAATGGGCCTGTAGTTTTCAATGTTTTGACGGCTTCCCCTTTTGTGTCTTGGTATGACTACTGCATGTTTCCAAACAGCGGGAAAGGTTCCGTGTTTCATGGAAAGGGTAAAGATGTTAAGAAGTAGGAGGGCGATATCCAGGCCACCTAGAATTAGCAGAGCCGATGGGAGGCCATCAGGTCCGGCATGGAAGGATAATTTGAGGGCTTGAATTTCCCGAGTAATGGTGTATAGGTCAAATGGTACTGCACGTAAAGTATCATTGGTGCAACTAGGAATATTAAGAGACAGGGTTATGTTAGCAGAGGTGTAAGAGTCGCATAAGTAGCGGTTCATGACCTCACATATTTCAGCTTGGTTACTGGTAACTGTGTTGTCTAGACGAATAGTGGAGTTAATCGAATTCGAGGCAAAGTTGCTTCTGCGCCTCATCAGGGAATGGAGGGCTCTGATACCGTTGATAGTGTTTAGGGCAGTGTGTTCTTCGGACAGATATGCGGTAGTTAGTGAATTTCTCCACTCCAACAGGACTTCATTGATGCAAATAAGGAGGAAGAATTCTTGGGTCCTGCTGTACATTGAACGTAGCTTTTCGGGCTTAACGAGTAGTTTGCGAGTGGGAGCTGCATCCTGCGGTGGCTGCATTGCTTTTTGTTTCGTTATAGGTGCAATTATATCCAGACAGTAAGTGAGATTTCTATATAGTACAGAGCATGAAGTGCCCCCATCTGTAGCCAGAAAGAATACATCCCAGCTGATGGATCTCCGAAGTAGAGCAAAGTTTGTCCAGTTGATTCGTTTGAAGGGCCGAACAGAACATGCTGGTCTAGCCACTGGGGGACGAGGGATGGGTAGTTGGAAAGACAGCTTTACTATTTTGTGATCGCATGCAGGAAGATTGTGAAGCCCGCTAGCAGATGCATGCGAAACTCCGTTCGTAAAAAGTAAATCTAAGGTGTTATTGTGTCTAGCGTGTGCATGCACGTGTTGAGTCCACCCAAATGCATATGTGGTGTCCACAAAGGCACGGTATTAGGGTGGCGCATATTGCATTTGCCAAGCCACTTGTGGCATGTTGAAATAACCACCAAGTATCTTATGCTGGGTAGGGAAAAGGGATACTTCTGTGAAGCGTTCCAATAGACTGCATATACCGAGTGCGTTAGTGCGTGGAGGGTTATACAGACAGTCAAATAAAATATCATGCCGTCCGCTACTAGTCTGAATCCAAACCGAGTCTTCCAGAGGGCCGATTGAAAGTTCTTGATAGGATGGCGCTCCGAAATCGTCACGCACGTAAATGGGGCATCCGCCACCACGGTGGTTGTTACGTCCATTGCTGAAGGAGGTGCAGCCCGGGATTCGCAGCTGTGCATCCGGAGTGTTAACATCATGCCACGTTTCTTTGATGAGCACAACCTGAGGGCCGGATAGGATAACGACGGGTCGATAAGGTGCATCTTATGTTTGATGGGTCTTGCGTTAATGAGAAGTAGAGTGAGTGCCTCTTTGCAGAAGTGAGCATCCGCTGCATTATCAGAGACAGAAGTAATCTGAGTGGTTTGCGTGGGTATAGTTGCTGTTTTCACAGAGGGAGTGAGGAGAGTTATAAGGTTACAGAGGCCAGACAACATCTTACTGTCCGCGTCATCATAGAGCAGGTCGGGTTGTAGAAGTGGGACTGCTTGGTTACCATGCTGAAACGAAAAATAGGAGACAGGTTTGTGGGTGTGGGGAAGGTTATTGGCGATGGCTAAGGTATTGGACGAGATATGTTGTATGAAAGCAATAGATGGTGGGGTAGAGTGAGTGTGCCGTCCTGAGTGGAATATTTCTGCTAGGTGTGGGTTGTTTACTGCGGCGTCTGTATCGCATTCCAAGACTCGAAGAGGGACGATGGCATGTTTGCATGCAATGGTGAGTCTGCAGGTTAGGTGGTCGGTTAGATGCGTGGAAGACAAGCTCGTAGGTGCGGCACATGTTTCACGTGCAGGTAATACACATGTTGCAGTTATTACCTCACAACGGTCTGGGGACATGCACTGAGGTGTCTGGCCGTAAACGGTATTGTGAGCCGACAGGTTGTCCGCTAACTAGTTGTTAGACGATGGCAAGATAAAGGGTTGGTAAGGTAACGGGTCTAGCGGCCCATTCATTTGCGCATAACATTTTATACTGCCACTTAGAGGGGTTGTTGTAGTGGAAGCAGTACCATTGTCGTAGGCATATGGGACATGCAATAGATAATTGTCAGCTCCTGTGCAGAGTTGTGTTGGTGGCGATAAGACGTTGATGGGGGATTACTGAGGTCCCTAGGGTGGACCGAGTGTGGATGGATGGAATATCGCAATGGGGGAAGACCGGATCGTTAATGTAACGTAGTTTGTAAGTGCTTGGGATAGGTGAGTTAAGTGCGGCGGATATGTGTGCCGAGGTCGGCGGATTGTTACACTGGTGGCAGCCGGCCGCTGACGAGTCACTTGTCAGTTTGAGGTTCAAAGGGGTTACGCGTAGGACTGGAACCAGCCGTTTTGGGTTGGCTGCAGTGTATAAATGATTCTCTGTAGATGATGCAGAGCACGCGGGAGCTCTTGGAGAACTGGGCGTGGTGGACTATGCCCTGTTGTATTCCATAAGAAAGGGGCAGCAGTGGGTGTGGCACTTCTCGGCGACCGGACATTCTGCAGAAGTCCTGATGTGTGAGAGCGGTTAGTAGAGGTAAAAGGAGCTGTGGTATTCATGCTGAATGTCGGGTTGTCAGTAGCAGCACAATGTCGTCCTCGGCTGAGCGCCGTATATCCGTGTGTTTTGCACTGATGTTGATAAGTTTGAGGTTGAGCAGTTTTATTTGCTTGTTCGAGTAGATATGGTTTTCTGAATGGCTGGCCAGATCTGGTAGGAGCAACAATCCAGGGTAACGCTTAATAAACCGGAGCAGTAGGTATAATAGTCGCCGGTTGTAGTTGCATGGGTATTGATTTGAGAAGGTGGGTAGTGTAACGGGGTTTGTTGCGAATTTGAAAGTGCTTATTTGTTTTTGGGGTGTTGAGTAGATAGTTCCGACGATGGGACTGTGCTTGGTTGACAACGGACTTCGGTCCAAAATTGAAAATTGGAGGTCCTGTTGTATGCTGGCGAGCCATCTGGTGGCGTGGTATTTCTGGTACTGGCAAAGAGTATAATTTGGCCATATCGGGACGTCTGGGTATAGTCCTTTCGTTGTACAGATATGGACTAGATGGGAGACGATGGGGAAGAGCTGTGGAACACCGTTGCTTTGAGCTGCTGGTCGTTGGCGTTGTGTCGACAGGGAGTTGCGTGGGGTCATCGGCAACGCTGGCTAATGGAGTATATACTGATAGAAAGCCCACACTCTCTAGTTCAGAGTCTACGTCGCACAGGTCCGACATACCAACAGCCTGTGTACTATATTCGGTCATGTCTACGACAGTCAAGTTTTCAGTTGATGTGCCGGACTTGACAACAATATTTTTTGCTGATTTTTGTCTTTTGAGGCCTTTTTTGCATCACAGTATGTAGTCCCTGTGAGGAATCCAAATTAACTTCACACAGAGTCGAGGAAGAGGCCGTGTGGATTGAAATTTCTTGCACATTAGTGAGTTGGGGCGCTGTGAATGATGTCGTACGGGTTTCTTTCTTCGGATAAACTTAACTAGTAGGCAAAGTTGATCTTTGCAGCGGGGTTCTGTCTAGTTTTATTAGAATTCGCCCGAGGTTCGGTTGCTGATTCAGTACATAGCAGGCGTCAAGAATCGTTTAGCCAGCTCGGAGTTGCTAAATTTCATGACTGTTGGGCAATACCGGCCACCGAACTTGCGTAGGCGAGTGGCTGAACAGCAATCATGTGGTAGCCTACAATCATTAAGAAGGCTACGCAACAACTTTTTAATCGGTATCTTGTCAGGTACGTTGAATATAACCGCGTTATTTGCACGACGAATGCGTTCGCTGACCTCGTGCTTAATACTATTCAATATTTCACCCGCAGCTAGCATATCAGGTTGGCTAGCCAAAATTTGGACGTTGTCCAGGTTGACCAAATGCATGGCTTTGTTTAGTAGCGTCGCAAGAGATGTAAACTCTTCTTTCAGTGTGTTTACCTGACTCGAGAACACGGACCTTTTGCATAGTTTCTGCTAACGGATCTACGAGCACTACTTTGTAATATCGTATTTGAGATGGACCAGCCCCACTGACGTCATGGGCGGCTTGTTCCAGTGTTTCCTTTCTGGCAGATGTGGGTGACATACGTCGTTTAACCATGATCCGGAGATTCATTAAAAAATTCGATTAAAATGGTGGGGTAAAAAGATGAACACGTGACGCGGACAAACGAACTGAGAAAATGGCTTGACAAAGGAAAAAATACGGTAAAAGGATGTAACAGTAAATATGTGTTATTTTAGAGTAACACTAACCGAACCAGAACGCAGCGATATACAGTTAAAATACAGTGGGACAATACGCAGCGGAAGCTAAAGTTTTCAAGCCGCAATAACTAAAAACTGCATAAATTAGCACGGCTCTAAATACTATGTCATTCGTACTGTAAAACACAGATGGCTGCATTAACCACAGCTGATTTTGTCCGCTGGCACTTCCCGCGAACCTCGGTGACACACCAGTGTGTGTGCCACGGCAACGTTATCTCGACTATCGTGATACTTACTACAACAATATTCCCCTTAACTATTTTTAACTAGAATGCATTGGACGTCCGAATGTCGATATGCTAATCAGGCAAAGTTTCATTGCCATGGGTAATTAGGTCTTCCTCCAATTTCTAAATTCATGGTTTATTCGGGCTGCCTCTATCCTTGCATTTATGTTCCAATTTACTGAAGTAGTATACTACATATTTTGCAGCCGTAGCACTGACATTACTTTGACGTAACTCTCACTTGCAACTTGACCACTTTCCGTCCACTGACAAGATAGTCTGCAATGACCAAGATAGCAATCTCGCTCAAGTGACTACGTTTGTTTTATCCCTACCACTTGATTTCTGCTTAATTGGCTGCTTTGGAATTCTAATTACCTCAGCTACCTTACACTCAACTGCGATCAACATCATAAATGGCTTATGGAAGCACCCGTTTTCTACTCGACATAGACGTTTTCAGGCTCTTTCATCATTATGACACAAGCATTACTCCAAATTCCCAACCGCACCACTAGCCCATCGCAAAGTTGCTGATCATCATCCTTCGTCTTAGGTTACAGTTTAGGCAGATGCATACCTAGACGTCTGCGACACAGCATTAAACTGCCGTATGAATCTGCGCACTATCCCTTTGTATACACCATGTAACGTTTCGCCAATCTTCAGTTTTGGACGCTCAACTCCACCACATTCTTACGCATATTGTCAGTTAGTGTATGGTTCTGCTATATCTTCCTCTCTCGCATGAAACGTTACTTAACTGACTCGCTTTTCTTGGAAGTTGTAATGTATTATTGCAATTGGCTCTGTTTCAGTCTACCTATGGCTGCATGCTCTGTGGATCTTTTGTCGCTAAAACCGTTGGTGATTCCTCCACCCTACTGACCATCAGGAGAGCGCCGTCCATTTGCAAGTCTCTGTGTACACACTTACCTCAGCATCATAACTAGTGACATGCAAAGTAAATTAAACAAAACGCATTCTCAGCAAGTTCTCCTGACCAGTGTGGTCCCTCAGTATACTCTATTCGGCATCGGACTCTACAATATATTTGACAATGACCTGCCATTCAAACTGCAGTCCGTCTGCTCAATCTAGGCGGTTGATCTGAAGCAGTGGATTGAGGATTCCAGTCTGAAAGATGCATATAAGTTTCAAGCGACACTCAATGTGCTCCAGGATGGTTTAATAAGGTACCACTTAAGAGTTAACCGTGACAAATGTGCGGTTCTTCCCATCGGTGCTCCTGAGTTTTTGGGGATTACCATATCGATGGTTTCTTGCTCAGATATGGCAACCAGGAGAAGGAGCACAAAATGCTTGTGTCTCCTGATCTCAACTAAAGGGTGGACGCTCGGAAGTGGGTCACCTCCTCCTACAGAATGCTTCACACTTTACGGAGAGCCTTTGTACGCCTAACACTAGCACTCTGCAGACCACTTTTCGCTTCGCATGCGCGCCTACTTCTGGAGTCCGGATTGCTTGCTGCTTATCCTCACACCAAGTGCGAACGTGAATTCTTTGATAAGGCTCAACAGCATGGAACCCAATCTGTTCCAGAGTTGCGCGTCTTATCTCCTACGACTTCAACGGTTGAAACTGTTTCCTTTGGATTATCGCCGTCGCTGCGCAGATATGATATTCACTGGACGCATTCAAAGTGGTGAGCTGGGCATTTAGTTGCAACCGTTCATTCGTCTTAACACCAAGTGTACAACTCGAGGCCACTGATGAAAACCTTCCAACTGCGGCGACTTCATTGTGGTCAGATCAGACCCTATTCTCTAGGGTAGTGAATGACTGGGACTGCTTGCCGGAGGCCGTCGTCGTTGCCCAGACAGAGAACTGTTACAACGACTGTGGGATTCCCACTCACTGAGTGCACATGTATTTTACTGCCTCTAATGCTAGCACCGCAGTCCTCTGTGAAAACTTGAACCGAAATGAGCCCATTAACCTTCGCAACGATTGGGATCTGACGGAGCGGACAAAGGAATTTCCTTCTGCTCTATCAACCAATACACCAATGAATATCCCGCGTAAATACTTCACTCTCGTTTGACACCGTGCTAACCTTGTGAAGTCCAAGACAACTGGTGCCACCACTTTCGTCCTTACTTAAATCCCGCTTGCATTTTTGCTCCTTTCGCTGCTAACCTACTAGTGCCGTGTGTTTCACAACTAAGACAAGTTGCGCCATAAAACTGTTTTGTTATGTTTCATGTAGGTATAGGTTCACCGGATCATGTATCATGTGTCATAGATGTTAGCAGCAATATTAGTACGATAGCAATGGCCTCCATCACTTCTTGCTTTGCGTACGGACCCTATCTTGCTTTGTATAACGTCAAACCAACAACTGAATTTTGATTCATTATCCGTTGTCATCGGAGGAAACTCTTCGTAAATGTTACCGAGAGCAAAATGCCCCATTCTGTAAGCCAAAGCGTCATTCACATATCAACTGCTGAACGATAGATCTTCTAAACTTGCAACCCACAATCCCGCGCTTGGCACCAACTTGAACCGGTTCCCTCGAGGTATTAGCGCTTGGGTTCCACACTAGTTGTCGTTTGGAAGTAACCACTGCATGATTATGAAAGCCCGTATTTCACTTAACGGGTGTATTCCCCCGCCGCGGTAGCGTTTTATAATGTCGCACAGCGTCATTTTAGTAACTGCATTCTGTTAACACGTGAAATCAGTACAGAGCTGCCTTGCGCTTGATGTAAGACAGCGATTAATGTGTCTTTGATAACGCAGAGGAAAAAGCCTTATGAATTGGTATATTGACTACTGCACGCATATGTTCGGTATTCCTGAAGTCGATTGGAGCGCTCTTTTCTCCTGACTAGCAGTAACAACGAATAGCTTGTTTCCGTCTTATAACTAATCTGCAGCGCTGCGTGGGCCTGATTAAACAAAGTAATAAAAGGAACAGTTTATCCTTGATAACAATGAGTCACGCTGTATTAGGCATGCTTAGAGTTTCGCAGGTAATATTTCGAAGTAGGCAAATTGTGTTATATATATAAATAAGGAAAGTATATGTGAGGAATACATCAAGCGTGAAGTGGAAAGCGTTTGCGTCCATGTGGATATGGGGTAATGTCGAAATTTGTAATAGGTGAATTTATTATGGTTGGTAATTGTATAAAATATGGCATGTTAACCATTAGGATAATGGATTTGTGTCTGCGTATATCTAGGTTTATGTGTTAGCTAATAGTGTGATCAAAATTTGCGCCGTTTGACTGTAGTAGTGAGTTTGTTTGCTGGGTTCGCCATCACAAAAGAGATCAATGGAACTCTTCGATTTGAACGAGGTTTGTGGAGTGAGGACCTTCCGGGAAGGTAAGTAGCGGTGCCTTTATATTTTGGCGAGTCACACCCGCCACTCCACCGTGTGCTTAAACAGAACTTGGTTGCCTTTTATAGACAGAACGCCTGCGACGCGAAAGCCCACCACGTTCAGGAACACCGCTGCCGAACTATTAGTCAGACCGGAATAAACCCTACCCACCCAGCTAGCGCCAAGTGAAAGTTGGTCGCCTAACCAGTACCGCATATTTTGGTGTCCTTATCAGCTGCAAGCAAAATGTCGTCCACGTAGCGGTGATAGCATACAAATTAATTTAACTCCGTTTGTAGCTTGTCCTTCTCTAAGATTGTCATGGAAATATCAACCAACAGTGGTCCGAAGATCGACTCCAGGCAACACGAACCATTTGCTGTTGGTACTTACCATTAAATAGGAACTGCACTTTTTAGCTACACAACAGAAGGGGCTCTGCAACCTGCGCAGCGATACACGCTACACATTGTAGTCTTTATATGGTCCCATAGGTAATCGGATAACTGCTGCAGCGGAACTTTGGCGAAATGGGAGATGAGGTCGAAGAAGAACATTACTGTCAGGGAGGTTTCAATGTTTGATGTATTTTGATTAATTTTAAACTAAGGCTGAAACGTGTTAGCTGCTGTCGTGCACGCTCAAGTATTTCAAGCAGCCACCGTGCGAGCGCATGGTAGGGAGAACTAAAAATGCAATGATGAGATGAATGTGGACACCGGCCTTATTAATCGGCGGTAACCAATGAAGCCTCGTAATGTTCGGGCTGCTGGGTTTCAGAATTTCATAAATACCTGGAGAAATGTGGCCCTTATTCCGAAACTCCTGATAGTTCTAGTAATATGCCACTCCATTTGTTCTTCCTGGACTCTTTTTTCCATTGGTCAAATAGCTAGATTCAGATTTCGCTGCAAATGGGGCTGGAACGGCAGGAAATCCCCATATCTTCAATTTGAGCGGCCCGTTCGGTCAGGAAATGAACACGTGAAAGGTGGTCTCAATGGATCTAAAGCAAGAGACCCAAGTCACACCAATGTAAACCAATTACTGCCCACGATCTCTGCACTAGCACTATCTGCTATGGACGACAAGCGAACTAGGAAGTCCTAGAGAGAAAATGGAAGATAAGGAGGAAGGATAGTCAATTAAATGACGGCTAAAACCAACGACTGCTGAGATTGGCAGCATATGAACGCAAATTTGGAAGATATAGGTTGTCAGGGGAAGTGGAGGGCTTCGTGTATCCACCGAATTGCGTCTACCTGATGCTTGAAGCCCTTAATCATAGTAGCACGGACTATATCTTTTGGCAACAGATCCAGCGCTCCAGTACTCCACGCAATAATTGAGATTGTGCCCTAATCCCTTCGAAACGCGCTTGTATGGATTCATGGGATGACCGTAATGCGTTTATCTGTGTTCTCCGTTCTACTTAACAGCGGAAATTCGGTGCCTTTGTGTGAACTGCACAATAAGGTGTCTTTATTGCGGCTTAGATCCTGCATAGCGTCAAAGCGCATTCGTGGAGCGGGTCCCTGTTACCAACACCGTAGTTGCACTATTGTTAAAAGCAGTTTAGCAGCGAAGGTTTAAAGCACTCTGGTTCAACGTTTGAGCTCGGGCTAACCCTTTCGTCTGGTCAAACCACCTTTCAAATTGCAACACAGTGCATCTCGTTGTCGTTGCGTCGAGGGGTGCAAAATTTTTACCAAAGCGAAAAACTGTGACCAAAGTCGTGCCTAGTTTTAGGTTGGGAAGTTTTGCACGTAGTTCTCATTTTTGTCGGGAAACAATGCTTGTAACTTGTGCTGACACAACGTCTTTTCTAGAGTCTAACATCAGCCGTACTCGTTTCTTGGTAACAGTCTGAGCATAATCCAAGAATATTTCCTTTTCTCCTGTAGTGAGTTCGTTATTTGCAGGAAAACTGTAGGCCATGTGGGCAAAATGCGTGAGATATCAACTAATTTACGTGCAAAATTTAATAATCTTCAAGTGCTGAGTGAGTTGAAGCATAATAATACCATTTGTAAGCTGCCAGTAATATTTATAGTATATAAGGTGTACTTTTCCGCAGTACCATCTCAGCTACTTTTTAATATTTTAAGCAGAACGGTTTACCACTTAAATATAGGACTGACAACCACGTTAATGTGGTCATTGTGACCGGTTTCCAGCGATATATGTGGGACGGCGGAGTGGTCCATCTAGTTAGGCAATACTACTAACTCCGTGTGATGGTTGCGTTCGATTTGAAGACAACAATGCCTCCCGATGGTCTCATGATTTTATGGCAAAGCAAATCATTCTGAAACAATGAGCTTTGCTGTGTGCGTGATAACCACCAAATAGTTAATATTATATGAATTCTTCCGCAACCAGTTCAATTAAGCGGACCGGCGAATATTTAGCCCCTGGAATATTGCGAGCTCCGACATGTATTTTAATTGCGATCAAATAATTTTAAGTTTTGCTGTGTTGGTTTGAAGTCCGCAGGGAGCACCACTGAGCCCGTGGTGGATACTCGTTGCAACGTAGCCGTTACAAGTGAGCGAAGCAGTGGAAGCAGCCCAAGTACTTTTCGAGTACCGAGAGGTTAATCCTTGAGTGAGCACTAGTGTACACCGCGCTCATCGATGCTATTTTCACAAATATCTCACTGACAATTTTTTGTAAACTG
>CALYDF020006946.1:0-13044 GCA_944474145.2 Dicrocoelium dendriticum | reverse complement strand
GTAACTTGGCTTCACATTGATGTTGAAGATGCCGTGGCGAATCTCGACGGAGGAAGCGCGGTAGTGACGTTATGGCTTCAATACATTATTCATGGTGCTCGTCGATTAAAAGCGTTTTGCACCACAACTTGCAACACAACAGCTGTTTGATCATGAAATGCAAACCAAGTATCCTGAACAGTTAGCATTCGATTTTATGGCCAAACAGCTATATTTCTCCTAGTTGCCTCAGCAGGTTTCAAAGAATTTTATGACGATTTACGGCTGTATTCCTTGAATACGTGGACCGCTTGTGAATAGCTACTGGCACTTTTAACAGATGGGACATTAGATTCATTGCAAATCTTAGGCTAAAGAAAATAGTATAATCCCCAACGGGGTTAGATACAATCCTTTACATGGCACTTGTTAACAAAAGAGTGTCTTCTGGTTGTAATCAGACATGGTTTAAGAGTAATAATTATGGATTCGTAAACTTATATCCCATTAGCTGTTGTAGATGGAACAAAAAGATTTCACCCATTGCAAAGATCAAAAGTTACGGCGCAGACAGCGCCTTCCCCAGAGAATTCAGACTGCATGAAACCATTGCATTAACAGATTTTAGTTTAGTTTGCCATGTGGACATACTGAAGTAATGTGACCAGTTGAATAGTTACTAAAGCTTCCGCTTCAACACCTGCTGCCCAATTAAAACAAATATGTTCTGTGTTGTTATAGTCTCAACACATTAAACGTTCGCGTAGGCTTACAACAAAGTCTTTTAAACACAATTATGTTGTACCAGTAAAGTCTATATCGACAGATACAAAAATCCAACAGCGTCGTCTCAACCTTATATATGTGCGAAGCATACTTGAAAACAGTACTCAACGTGATACATGGCAAATGCGGAAACAGTCCAGCGGAGTCAAGCGCAAGGTCAAAATTCAAATCTGAATGAGGAATGAATAAGCTTCAATCTTTTTGACCAGTATATTAGTTCCTAGTTTTTAGTTCCAGCTCGCCTCAGATAACCCGCCTTCTGTGAACAATCTAGAAGTACGCAGGGAATGAATCGGGTTGTAAGTGAGTAAGGCGCCTGGCTGTGATAGGCTTTCTCCTGTCGTTCTCATGGAGTACCGTAGCCTCTCGCCGAGTTGTATACATTACGATTCACGCAACACTGGATATTGGACAGTTGGCGAAGCGTACGCATCACGCTAGGTCCAAAAAAAGGAAGTGCATATATTGACCAGTCGCTCTCACATCAGTTGCTTTGAAGACCAAATAGAAGAGTATTCTTAAGGAGATCTCAGCCAAGACGCATTTGGACAACGCTCAACAGTTTGTGTATCGCAGTTAAATATTCACCGTATATGAAGTAAAATGCCTGGCACATACTGTGCTCCCGTCACTGGAAAATAAGGACAGATCCAGCCGCATCTGCTTGCTGAATTTCAGCGACACTTTCGGCTGTATGAATCCTAAAATGCTGTCACACCATCTATGAGGATCTGGAAGGCAAAATCCTGTTGAACAATGAACAATGATTTGTCATATGCAAAGAAGTACGTGTTTGACAAGCCATGTAGGATGGTTAGAGTAGAAATTATAATTAAAAGGGTCAACGAATAAGTAAATCTTTATTTACGCGTCTACCGATATGAATGCACTACCGTATAACGATAGTTTGAAGTGGGAATGTGATGTGCCCGCACAAAATAGAATAGAGTGCTGTTATAGATCAGTAAGTACATGAGAAATAAAACGGTAAATGAATAACGCGCACTCATGTCTTGCTTCATTTGACAGATGTGATATGTTGATCCAGTTTAGATACATCCGTGCTACTAACAAGGCCACTTCTGCATATATCCTCATCGCCTCGTTGCGGAGAGGGCCGTTAAGTACATGGTTTGGTTTGCGTTATTTCGTCTTCCAAGTGGTATGGACCATATCAAGGAATGCAATTTGGAAAGTGTTTCATCAAGGCGTTTTTTGAATAGCGTTAATGTACGGGCAACGATAAGGTGAGTCAGAAGGGCATTCCAGGCACGGGACACAAGGAGGGAGAAAATATTTCTTTGACAATCAAGTCGCCTTTAGTGCGTAGCCAGATTGAACTGATGACCTCTCAGATTGGCATTTTGGCTCAGCTGCAAGAGATTGCGACATGGGTTCGTCATTATTAAGCAAACCAGGATTAGGTCTCCTCGCTGACGTCGATATTTACCATTATGCAATCTCAGGGACTGCAGTCTGGGCTGGTAAGAGGCACGAAATAATCACCTAACGAGTTTGGTTGCTCTAGGTTGTGGAATTTCTAGTGTATTGATCTCGCGCTTGCGCCAGGGATGCCAGAACTAGAGTATATATTACACTTAGGGCATCACTTGGGTGTTCAGCATTTGCGGAAAGATTGATGGCTCAAAATTTCCGAAAGCCCACCTTTAGAATTCAAGATGTTGACTGGCCCTTTCTGATGCCTTTTCAGTCGGTCTCGAGCTGCCAACATCGTCCTGCGCCATTACCCCCAGATCGCTTTCTTGGGAATCACGTTGTAACTGCTGGTCCCCAAATCGATATTCAAAGGAAGCTAATGGCTTACACTCATGAATTTGCAATTTACCACCTGGAACTGTGTTGCGTCCCCAGGGGTTCGACTTAAAAGCTTCTTAGATTGCGCCACGCAAGTCAAAAGACAACGCACCGGACGCGAAGTGTATTTGGGAAACACTGCACGGGCCGACGTGGGTGTGAAAACACACTGATTACAGTTCAAATCATGACTGAGTGCTAATTTGAATTTATCGATCTCAAAGAATTACGGGACGTGTGAGTAGTATGAAACAAGCAGTAGTAACAACTGTTCTGCTACACAGAAAACCTCTAGTCTGCTTGTAACTGAGACTGCCCTGATACAAGGCACACGCTTACTTGTGGCAATTGCGCACTTACCTTCCCAAACACGTCAATTGGTTTCGTTTCTGTGCGCATTTGACTGCGGTCTGACCTAACAAACTGCAACACGTTATCGGATGACCACGCATAAGCCCTGTCGAGATCACTTTGCTATGTGAGCATCCGTTGTCCTGAAGTCAGGCTAAAGTTTAATATTATCTGCAAATATTAAGCAATTCGACTGCAGTACACTAACAAGATCTTTATTAAATGTGGGGAATAAACGTGGCCCCTGTGCCGATCTTTTGGGCATACCACACTGGAGGTTAATTGGATTGGAAACTGAGCTGTGGAATTTCACATTCAGCTGAGATTGAGAAAAATGCCGATCCAACCGAGCACAGGGTCACCGATTCCATAAATTCGAAGCAAGTGCAGGAGAACTCGATGGTCCAAACGAGCGAACGCTATCGAGAAGTCCAAGCAGACGACGTTAACTCCCGATTTCGCATCGGCTGATTCCGTTCAGCTTGCTCGAGCTAGAAGCAAGTTAGTAGTGCAAGACCGATTTTAGCGGAATCCGTGCTGTTGTGAGACTGGATGTTATTACTCTCAAGGTATCCCATGAGTGCCTCTGCGATTATACCTTCCATTACTTTGGATAACACTGGGAAGAGAGTGATTGGACGGTAGTGCGAGGGCGCCGCACGATTACCTCTTTTGTAACTAGCATTTACTTCCCCATGTTTCCGCATTGTGGGAACCTGAATTCCATGGAGACAACTTTGGGCGAACCGAGCTAGTGGTTTGGTAAGGTTTATGGCCGCTGTCTTCAATGTGTTCGGTTAGTTGTCGTCCACACTAGGTGAGCTTTGCACTCGCAATGACGTTAGCGTTTTCATCACACTGGCAGCTGTGAACGTTGCGTGGTTTAACCATGGTGGCACTGCGAGATGTGTCAAAAGCGCGTGAAACGATGATTCACTCCGGAAAACATTTTGGTGAAGCACGTTGCTCACATCTTGTGCAGTTTGCGCAAGACCATCTGTTGCAAGTAAAAACGGGATCGCGCGCAGCACTCTGCGGAGCCTGCTGACGTGCCTATACAGCAATTTGGGAGTTGTACTGAATTTCTCTACTCACTTCGGTTGATTCTGTAACTTTTCTTCGTAAATCAACTTGACATAGTGGTTTCCTTGAGTTGTGTAAACACGCCAGGTCAGGTTATTTGGACAGAATATGTGAACGCGACATACTGAATAACTTAGGGCCATGCAATTTTCAGAACGGCTCCTCAGGATGGAGTTAACTTGCTTCGGGAAAAAGACCTTGCTTTCCGACGCATTTGCTACTAGCTCGGTGAATTGGGGGACAAACTCCATTCAAGCAACTTCGGGCGGTTTCTCGATAAGGAAGAAGCAGTCGTTTTCTTGAACGAGTTTGGACAGGAATCGCAATGTGTAACCACATAGATTTTCACCTTTTCCTCACTGATGTACTCCGAGTAACACACATGTAACAAAAGCGCAACATCGTGTGATCGCTACGATCAACTGGTGGATCTATGGTCATGCGGTCGACCATTAGTTCCTCGTTAGGGAACACAAGGTTCAAAACAGTGGGTGTGTCACCCGTTCGGAATCGCGTGGGAGAGGTGACACCGTTGTACTGAGGTATATCGGCGATCACCTCTTAAAAGTCAGTCTTGAACTGTTGGCTGAGCGATGCTGGAATTTCGATTATGTGGAGGTTGATGTCCCCCACCAGAAGCACGTGACTGTAGTCGTATCTGGACTCGTTTCATTGTAGAAGCTAGACGCAGATCCATTTCCAAGGTGGGCATTTGAGGACAGTAAACTAGTGCTAGTAAGGACACACCAGGACGTCTTAAGTGCATACGACACCCAAGATAATAAATGACTTTCGTTTCTTGGTCATTGATATCCACACGCAGGTCGGATCGATAATAAAAGAGCACTCCGCTTCCTCTGCTAGGTCGATCGTTTCGTATAGAAGTCATGCCGGGTAGAGTAATTTCAACATCAGTGTTCTCCGTGTTCAGCCATGTTTTGGTGACCATACCTAGGTCTCAAGACATAGAAACCTGTTAGCTTGCTGAGAAGATCTTGCATTGCTATACAAGCTGGTAAGGTCATCTGTAGTCTGAAGCGTGTTTGTGAATGCTGATTTTCGGTGGGGGCCTATGCCGACCCTTGGGGGTCGGCTGTCGGTAGATTTCTTGTAGGACGAATGACGCAGATCCTAGGGCCAGTTCAAGTTGTTGTAAATAGGTCTCAGCTAGGAAGAGGGTAATCATCCTGCCCTTCTTCAGCTGCCGGCGTGTTTTAATAGTGTCTCCGTTCTGAGCTATCCGTTGACGGAATTGTACTGTAACACTGCCTGCCAAATGCCACCTTATCTGTCTGTGGTCCGGTGCCTATTGCCTTTGTATGTATTTCGGATGGCAGCAATTGCTGCTTTTTGTGTCACATTTTGATCACAGGTTCGCTATCGGGTAGGAATACAACGTCACTTTCACCAATCGGGGACAACACCCTTTGTATTTAGGTGATAGCATTAACATTGATATAAAATTAACGATAGCATTTTCGAGTGAGAGTACTTCAAGAATAAAACACCATTCATCCCTGCCAAGCACTATGGCTTTTAGTTCACTTAATGTCTGGAGCGTGGGAACACCGTAACCAAGGATGGACTTTGCGTCTTATTGGTTACGAAAGTCATTCAGATTTTGTATGCGTTTCTGGCGTTTGCTCCAATAAACACCTGGAAAAATTAGTGCGGTGCATTTGGTGGTAAGGGGACGAGTGCTTGACAAGAGAACTGCCTCTGCATCATTACCTGATTGGATTGTTACATGTAGAAACCGCAGTTCACCGTAGTGTACGGTGTTTGGGTAAGGAACGAAGCGCATCATATTGACTGGTTTAGCTTGAATTCCTATTAGTTGACACAGAGAGTCCCGCTGTTTCCGTCGTCCAATAGCTTGTCTTTCATGGAGTTCGCCCGGGTTCAGTCACATTATAGTATATAAAAATCAGAGAATTATGGTATCGTTTCATGTTCTCCTTTTTTAAGAGGGGGCCAGTGGCTGCTATCTTGGGTTGGACAGCTGATGAAGTCTTGAGCCCCGTGGTGGTGTTGGTAGTATTAACTCGCTTGGCAGCTGGTGCGGTTACGATGGGAGGTGCCTCTGTCATATGGGTAACAACAACGTGCGCGTATGCTGTTGACCATTTAACAGTGTTCGATGTGGCGGGTAGTTCTCGTGAAGGATGCGTGGCGAAAGCATTTTTATGAGCAGCCGTTAGTGTCAGGGTGGCTGACTCTGGGTTTTTATTCTTATTTTCGGCCCGGCTACACTGTTCTGGATTGCAGGTTGATATTGATTATCATGTTCGAGGCACTGATTTGTCTGGTTCCTGTGGGACAGCTTTCACGGCTGCTGCTTGCTCTACAATATTTGTCAGCTTATCGCACTTCTGTGCCAACATAGTTATACCTCTGACGAGTGGATTAGACGTACACTCAGTGCAGAACCAGCGGGAATCAATCGTACTATTAAGTTCCTTTTTATCTGAATGAGACTAATGCGAGCGCATCGATGATGGAAATATTTTCGACAATTGCCACATTCTATTACAAATCGCGCAAGTTGTACACAGTTGTCTGCGCCCCAACTAACATTTATTTCGGAAGCTTTAGGCTTAGCTTTCCGTGAGCAAGCAGTATGTGCCATTGTGACTGTTACTTCTGCGGATGTCGTTCGTTCTAACGTCGACGCTAGTAGGCTGAATCCAAACCCGGTCGCTCTGGCTGATACAGGTTAGATTGTTGTAGAACAAATGCAAGATGGCGGACACACACGGCAGCTGGGCCAATCAGTGGGACCTACAAAATTATCCAGACAATATACATCAAAGATGCGTAGATGGAAAACACACCAAAAGAAACGTATTGGTGCACGTTTCACACAGAGAAAACACGTATAACACGATAATCCTGAAGTAAGAGTATAATGCAGCACGGTAAAACACAATTTGTGACGTCTGTGGGTACAGCCCATAGTTTTCTATTAATTGCCAATGTTACCAGGCGTACTCAGTTGACCAGATGAATGGTGAACAACTCTTCACTCACCACGAATTCTGGGGTTCTTCAAGGATCTATTTTGTCCTGATTACTATTGTTCACGTACGGGCTCTCAATGTCCGTCCCTAAAGAAGCTATCTTGCTGAAGTGTGCAAATGTTGTAATTCTAAGCGTCCATCATACAAGCATAGAGTCATCGGCCAAACTACAATCCATCCTGAACAACCTCGCACCTTGGTCCAAATTTTGTCGCCTAACATTGAACACCTCAAAATACAAGCATGTTCAATTTTCGCTGTTCAAAGGAAATCGCTACCAGCAAATCCTAGTGCATGGTCCGCAACTTTTCATCGACCTTGAAGGTTTTAGTTCTTCCAGTTTAGTAAAATACCTGCGGGTGACAATGAACAGTTCATTTATGTAGTTTATTCACGTGAACGAAAGTCACTTAGGATACACATATTCTATGTTACACGTCCCAGATCTTCTTCCGTACCCCAAGTTTCGATCCAGTGGTTTATCACTGCATGTATGCTATCCTACAGGACCAATTTTCTGGTTTCCTGAATAAGGACCTAAAACTAATCGCCAGGTTAGTATAGCGTCTATCCCAATGTAATAGCAATTCAAGGCTAGAACATGTTGACATCAATGTGTCCGGCCATATCAACTCCTGGAACAAACAGGCAACTAACATACTCGTTGATGATAATCATTCCTTCTACAAAGCGGTATCTGAATGCGAATCAACCTCTTTGACCAAACTGAGCTACAAAACCATGTACACGAGCACAAGGGCCTTGGTTGATCAGCAGATCACTGCTTGTCCCGTTTCTGAAAGAGAATATCTAGTAAACCAAGAGCCGGTAAGTAAATTGCTCCAGTAATTGTAGCTCTGTTACATTTCTGGACCGTTACGATGTTATACTATTTGTTTTCAATATTTACACTTGTCTGCAGCGTGTGTCCTAAACTGAATGTTCACCATTCATGGGTTAGTAAAGTACGTTCTTGACCTGACTTGACCCTTGGATAGCAATAAGATGGTCCGCTGTGTCACTCGTTTATCGAGATTTGGCAATGAGAAGGATATAGGGCAGATAAAGGGCGTCGAAACGAAACAAGTGCATTATGTAGAATAAAGAACGTGCACTAAGAAGCTTGAGATTGAGCGCGTTATTGTAAACATGATAGTCTATATGTTTAGATAATCTAGTATGGGTGCGTCCCTCTATTCATCTGACAGGTGAGCCACTGTGTTTGGGACTGGCATCTGTGAACTGGCTGCCAGTGGTGGAGGATAAGTTTATTGGGTTCAAGAAAAGCCTTGTGGGTGCGGTCAATGTAAAAATATTTTCTCCGCTCCAGGACTTCGGAGTAAATTGAAAAGATTATGAGAAGGCTAATGTGATTCTGGAGAGCTTTTACCCTCTGCATTCATGCACGGATAGGAATCTGTCAAGGTATGGGGGAGAATTCCACATGCATAACGATCCGTAAGTTGAAACGAAGTTCATTATATCTAAAGGTGGTGCAGTGTTCTTCACGGCTGTCACCTGGAGCTGAGGGCTCCTCAGTTGTTTGCAGCAGTTGACATATGGTGTTTTGGGTTAGGATCTGAATGTGCGGAGAATTTTGCTCGTTCACCCACGATGGGCCAATTTCTGTGGTAATTCGTTTAGGGGAAGTTCGTTGACCAACTTACTTGGTTACAACGCTGGTTCTGTGGGCACTCAGTAATTGACAAGGATAACGTATTCGTGTTTATGCTATTCCTGTTCGTAGCAGCAGGTGCCGGTAGTTAAACAGGATGATGGAACCGAAATTTACTGAAATTTTTAGCGTAATTGTTTCCCCAAGGGATGTGACGAAGCGTTTTACTTACAACCGGGGAAAATTTCGCAAGTGGTGTGATTGCACATAATTACTGATACGCTTTCTATTAGTCACATGTTGACTAAGCGGGTAAGTAGCAGCGAGTGACTCTCTAGCTTTGTTTTGGTTACGAGTTGCTCTCTATACAGGTTGTTGTCCATAAGTGAGACTATTCTTTTGGGTGCCAGCTGTATTGCTACCTTGCTCATAATCGGTAAATCTCCCATCTGCGTATTAGAAGACATTTCCTTGCTTCCTGCGATTGCTGAAGTTTTACAAGTGATTAGATGAGTAGCGTCGTCTACTACATTGTCCGGAGGTGTTGCGTTTCTCAGGCTGCATTTATGGCAAGTAACGTTGTATTAATTCACAAGAGTCAAATTCAAGGTCGAAGTCTTAGAGCAATCAAAACTTGAAACTTCGGAAACTTGCACTGGAACGAGACTATACCTACAGCGGCTTATCCGCTGGCTTCCACAATTTTTGGAATTAACTATACTACTGGGACTAGCTGTGACACCGGATTGGATTTGCTTTGCATTTATTTCCTTCTGAAGATGATTTTGATCAAATTTCATCATGAAATGCTTGTAATTGGTGTCAGGAACAATTGAACTTTTTCTTTTATGTACTTGTCGGGTATGACGTTCCTCTGTGAATCACAATAAGATTGAACACGCGTATCTAAACTTTATTTTGCTTAGGCACATAAGGGGATGGTCTATTTCACTCACTTTACGTGCATCAAGTTTGACATGCTTATCAGTTTCCTTGTGCAATTTATTCTGATATCGGAAAGATGACATTGCTAACCCGATTTCTTATTTCACGAATTTCGGTGGTGGGCGACAAAAATATCGATAATGCTGTTTACAATTGATATGCACTAGGCTTAACAGGTGCATTCACTATATATGACATTGCAGTCAGTTTCTCAAGTACCTGATTGAATTTTTTGAGCTTTTTGGCTTAAAACGGTTATCTAATTTTCAAGGATATGGATTTGGATTGCAACCTTAGGTGACCTGTTAGGTAATGGAAGAACGTTCTCATTTTTAGCAGCCCTCGTTAGCCGGATTCTGCTACTTTCTAAGCGATTACTTACAACCATCAGGAGAACGTAAAGCTTTTTTACTACCGAGCCTGGAAGTACTCGGCTTAGGCACGGTTATCTGGTGATAGTTACAATCTGTGTTCCGGGGAATAGATGCTTTTGTCGGGGTCTTTAAGTTTGGAATCCTTCGGATTTTAGATGTCAAAGCTAAAATTTTGTAGATGCCATCAAATCGCACGCAAATGCAAGAAAAATATCCTAGATTGCCAAACAGAAATATAACCGAGGGTTAGATAAAGAGAACCTTGGACGAAGAATTAATACAGGGGCCACAATTCCACCGATTGCTTCGTAATTCGTGCTGCAGAGGAACAGTGAATATAAGCGCCACAACTCACTGTTTTGCCATTTACGCCGTTCGTATTGGTAATGGTGTAGAGTAGAAGTATCTGAGATTTGATAAGGCTTTCATCCCAACAGTTCACAAGCTACATAGCAGAACCTAGTCCGCAAAAGTGCCATACGCGTTTCGCCCATTGGGGCTCGTCAGTGACGCGCATTGCCTCGGTCCTCTAAGGAGGATCGAACCTCAAACAGAAATTGATGCTTCCTTCAGGGATGACTGTGCACGTGACATGACCGCGTTTGATCCGGGCGTGGTCCGTGTTACCTTCAACGTTTACCTGTCTTAAGTCAATCCCAAATTGTCAACTATTAGTTCTGAATGCCAAACGCCCTAACGCCCATTTTTCTGTTTGCACGACCGAAATAGTAAATTTGGCTATTCTTTGTGTAGTGGAAGTTCTATCGTGGAATTGTACTACTTTTGACGCAATATCCTTCAGTTAAATTCTCTCCCTTGAATTCTAGTATCATCAGCGTATCGTTTTACTTATGAACCTGTGATCCTGGTTTCATGAGCGCTATTTTTATAATGCTCAGATTGTTTTGTGACACGCTATTGCTATTCATGGATCATCATCATCATCATACACGTAAGCTAGAGGCGGGAAACACCTCAGCTACTGTGCCGCAATACATAGCAAAAAGGAGGGGGAAAATGCAACTGGTGCAAGCTGGCTGAGCTACCGGTAACGGATGGGCATCGTTTCGGTAAGCTACCAGCCGGCTACTGTGCACCAAAAAAATTACTATGCAAAATTATATAAGACTAAATAATGAGATCGTGGTTGGTGGGGGAGGCTAAGAGGGATGCGGCGGGACAAAGAAACTCACAGCACGAACGCCACTGAGGTCGGCTCCTAGCCATATCAGCAAGTGTGTCCAACCAAACGTGTTCATCGTCTTTCGGACTTCAACCAGGGAGCCGAGGCGCTCCAACCGAGGCCAGCTCAGAAGTGAGGGCCTTCATTTCTCTTGACCAAGTCATCGCTTGGCCACCCCTCCTCTTCTTCCATCCACACCCCTGGCGCGCAAACAACACACGTCGCGGGAGTCGGTGGGCTGGCATGCGTAACACGTGGCAAAGCCATCGGAGCCTGGTGCGTGAAATGACGTTGCTGAGCGGTTCAGTTCCTTTTCCTGTGCCATAAACAAGGCGTGCTATTCATGGAAATTTATCTTTTATCGGTAACCATTGAATAAGTTAGTAAACTTACATCACTTCATGTGACTTCAGTATGTCTTAAATGTCCAGATTTACTTGGAGGCATTTCTGGTTTTCATGCACCTTATTGTGATCTTATAGTTGTCTCACCAATTTTTAAAAAAACCGCTAAACGTTACTGGCCACAGAGTGGCAAAATTCATCTAATTAATCCCCAAAGATATCTGCAACGGTATCCAACTTGTCGCATAAATCCATCCAATCTGTGTAATCAGGCTATGACTGACATACTTCAGATATTTCCTACCGGCTTGAGACGTAATTTTGCTTCCCCTAAGATTATTATGCTACGCAGAGTAATCATCAAATGCTTCCTGTCTTAATCTTTACCCGTCTGTCGCCGTCTTAACAAGTAAATTCTGCTGTTTCCTTAGTGTGAACACAGGGTTACATATCCCAGACTAAACGCTTGCTTGTAGGTTGCGTGAACGATCACGTCTCGGAACCTACCTAACAACCATAACATCAAACAGCAGAAGGTGGAGGGTGTAAGTGGTCAAAGGCAAATACCACTTGCTGTTGTTGCTACTCTTTTCTCCTCACCACATGTGGTCTGGCAGTATAACTTAGTCTCAAACATTTCCAACTATAGCGCTGAGCTGAGACTTTCAAGGACTATTTCAGTCGACCTGTTGAGAGCCCACAATGACCTGATGTATTATGTGCGCTCTTTTTAAAACATGACTGGAGAATTATGTATTTATGGTGGCCCGAGTATTCAATGAGTTAGACAAATTTGCAGCAGATTTTTGGCCCCCAACCGGGGTGACATCAATAACGCGCTGCTGTCCAACGAATTGCTGCGGTGTGAACGGTCAATGTGTGTGGATCAACTAACTCTGTGCGTTTCGTAATATTGGAGAGCATGAAAAGGGATCTATCACCTTGCCCTGTAATTAGGTACAATTACTCGACGAAAATTTGCTGAAGTTACGCATTGCTTCGTTTAGCCTGATAACTAAACATTTGCAACAAATTTGTCAAGCTCAGCAAACACTCCTGCCACCAACTGAGTAACTTGAACTTCCCATATCTGCTGACAGATCAACATCATACTGCATCACTTTGAATATATTTGTATTGGGTACCTTCTATGATCCAAAGGAACCGGAGTTTTCTGAGCGCCCCTGCGTTTAGTATTGCATAAGAGACCACAAAAACTTGATGATTTAGCTTAATATCTCATATCTTAAAAAATTGTTGGGTCACTTCTCACTCTTTTTCGGAAATTCGACACACCGCTGTTGGCACTCATTCTATCAGGTTCCACGTTTGTTTCCTAGTGAAACCAGCGAATTACCATCTGTCTTTAGATAGTAAATTTGAGATATTCCCAGTCACAACTCATTCTCATTGGTTTGCAGTCTAATAAGACTGTTTTCATCTTCCGAAAGGCAGTTTCAAGGTATAGCCTGTGATGGGAGTATACACTCGAACGAACGTGCGGTGCCAGCCCAGCAATGAAGCCGTTAGGCTGCCGCAAGCAAAGGGC
>CALYDF020006945.1:0-12936 GCA_944474145.2 Dicrocoelium dendriticum | reverse complement strand
TGTGCTACCACTGTACAAGGGTAAAGGTAGCAAGCAATGTTGCACGAATTATCGTAGCATCAACTTGCTGAGTTGTGTGGGCAAGGTGATTGCCCGAATCCTGTTCAACCACCTCATCAGTCAGGTTGTGGAACCTAACGTGGCGGAAGAGCAGTGTGGATTCCGTTCGGGTCGCAGCACGATAGAAATGGTGTTTGCGGTTCGTCAGTTGCAAGAGAAGTGCAGAGAACGACACCAGCCATTGTACCCGCTTTTTGTTGATTTCACCAAGGCATTTGATACAGTGAACCGCGAGGCATTGTGGCTGGTGTTGGGTAAGTTTGGTTGCCTGCGTAAGTTTGTACGTTTAATTGAATGTCTGCACAGTGGTATGCGAGCGAGGGTGCAGCTGAGTGGAGAGATCTCGGATGACTTTGCAGTTGTCTCTGGTGTGAAGCAAGGCTGTGTCTTAGCTCCTGCCTTGTTTAATATATATCTTCAGGCAATGTTGTCTTGTGCTTTTGATGCGCGTTGTGTTTACCGTGTTGGTGTGGAGCACCGTATTGATGGTGGGTTGCTGAACATCCTTCGTTTCGGTGCGAGAACTCTAGTCTGTGAGACAGCTATCCGTATGTTGCTGTTTGCTGACGACTGTGCGTTATTTTCACACAGCGCGGATGAGTTGCAGCACATGACTAGTGCTCTGGCTTCGACATCGGCCAAATTCGGGCTCACCATCAACACAAGCAAAACTGTCTGTCTCTTTCAGCCTTCACCGGAGGTGCAATCTTCAATATTGCCGCGAATCAGCATTGGTGCTGAAGTATTGGAAACCACCTCCCGTTTCAGCTACCTTGGGAGTGTGATATCGACTGATCAGCAGCTGCACGTTGAGTTGCGTATTCGCGTGTCGAAGGCAGCAGCGGCATTCGGGAAGCTTGAGTACCGAGTGTGGAACAACCATCAGCTTAGCATTGGCACAAAGCTGATGGTGTACAAATCCATGGTACTGCCCTTTTCTTCTATACGGCAGTGAAACATGGACGATGTACCGTCGGGGTGTGTGATATCTCGAGCGGTTTCATCAGCAGTGTCTGCGACGAATTTTGCGCATTGGTTGGGGCGCCAGAGTTGCAGACACGGAAGTGTTGCGCCGAAGTGGGATGTATGCAGTGGACGGCATACTTTTATTGAGGCACCTGAGATGGCTCGGTCATGTGAGCCGTATGGATTCGACGCGGATACCGAAACAACTCTTATACGGTCAGCTGAGTATTGGGAAGCGGCATGCTAGGAAACCAAAGTTACGTTACCAGGACATGATTAAAGTGAGCCTCACACGTTCTAATCTTGATTGCAGATCATGGGAATCGAAGGCGGTTGATCGGCGTGCATGACGCGATCTAAACACGTAGGCAGTTGCTGAAGTGCGGGAGAAAGCACTCATGCATGCAGAGAAGAAGCGGCAAGTGCGGAAGCGGCAAGTGCGGAAGCGGCAAGCACCGATAAATTGTACTCCAACTACATCGAGCGCATGGTGCTGTAGAACTTGCGGTCGCGAGTGCCATAGTCAGGCAGGCCTAGCGAGCCATGAGAGGGGTCACTCGGGACCACTGCTGAAGGGACGACGGGTCCTGCAGTGAACGTAGGCAGCACCGGCGCAGCGTTTGTAGGTATGCTGCTTTCGATTTTCGATTTACTAACCGCGTGCTTGCATGCTAAGTCTCTTTATTTCAGGTGGTGGGTTTACAGTTTTTACCTTAATGCTTTTCTTTCTCATATAAATATCTACGTGTACTCTATTCCATTAACTTGCACACCTCGCTTAGGCCAATTGTATTCCATTTCCGTAGCATATTTGTGTTCGTGGCAATCCGTGTACTGTACTTTCTGACCTCGTGCACTTAGCTAGGATTTGTTTGTAAACAACTTATTACATATGCTCATTAAATAAGGTTTATGTCACCGTTTCCTTATGCATTAATCGAGTTTTTTCTCTTTTTTCTTTCTGTCTCAAGTGATTGGCTGTTGTTTGATATCCCCGGTGTGGCTGCGCTTGATGTGCATGTTGACAAGGTGCCTAACTGTCTATTGCCCACTGTCTTGTCCATACTGGTTCCAAGAGACAGTTGGTCGTTGCTGGAGGGGACGGGGTGCACGGTCCTTGTGGCCGTGTTAGGCTCGAAGAGTAGTTCCATGCACCCAGTGTGGAGCGGACTACGGTCCAGCCACCGCCTTGTGTGCGCTTGATTTCACCAAATACAGCGTGCTTGTGTTTGCCTGTGAAGGAGTATGGGCCGGCTCCGTTGATGAAACGTGGTTCCCATCCGCATGCCTCCCGGTCTTATTCCTTCGGGTTCAAACCGGACATGGTGTGTGTGGTTGGAACTGTGGGTCGTGCATCGCAAGCCATTCATGGTGCCTCTGTAGCCGCAGGCGTCCTGTGGCTTGCCACAGTGACAGGCAAATCCGAAACCGGATGCCGCCAACCATTTCCTTTTATTAAGGCAGGTTAGCGGAGGTGCTTTCCCTCCTCTAGCTGGTGTGCATATTGATGATTATGATGATGTCCATCGGCGTGAGACAAGGATGCCCGCTGTCACCATTCCTCTTCAACTTCGCTGTTGGCGAATTCATGCAAATCGCGTTTACAGTACACGACTTAGAAGGTGTGGATCTGCTCCCAGAAGAACGACTTCTTGACTTAGAGTATACTGATAATATTGCCCTAATCTTTGACAGCTCACAAACGTGCCAAGCGGCACTGGACAGATTAGCACTCGCTGTCCGTCACTTCGGGCTATACTTCGCAACCTCGAAGTGCAAAGCTATCCTCCAAGATTGGTCTGGACCGCCTCCTACGTTGACTCTTGGCGGGGATCAACTAGAAGTCGTTCACAACTTCAACTACCTGGGAAGTTGTATCAGTGCCCGTGGGATTGAGGATGAGATCACGAATCGTATGGCGAAAGCTCGGGGCGCTTTGGCTAACCTTCGCCACTTATGGCGCCGGTGCGACATCACCATCGCCCTGAAGGGCAGGGTGTACAATGCAGCGGTACGTTCGATCCTACTCTACGGTTGTAAGACCTGGCCGCTTAAAGCAGCGGACGTGAAGAGGCTAGTTACGTTCGACCACCGGTGCCTTCGTAAATTAGCTCACATCTGATGGGAACACCGAGTGAGCAACGAGCGTGTCCGACGCCTTGTTTATGGCACAGGCAAAGGGAATGAACCGCACAGCACCGTTATCTCACGCATCAGGCTCCGTTGGTTTGGCCAAGTGCTACGCATGCCAGCCCACCGCCTCCCGCTACGTGTGTTGTTTGTGCGCCGGGGGTGTGAATGGAAGAAGAGGAGGTGCGGCCAAGCGATAATTTAGTCGAGAGGCCCACACTTCTGAGCTGGCCTCGGTTGGAGCGTCTCGGCTCCCTGGTTGGGGTCCGAAAGACGATGAACACGTGTGGTTGGACACACTTGCTGATATGGCTAGGAGCCGACCTCAGTGGCGTTCGTGCTGCGAGTTTCTTTGTCCCACCCATCCCTCCTAGCCTCCCCCTTCAACCACGATCTCATTATTTAGTCTTATAGAATTTTGCGTAGTAATTATTTTTTGGTGCACAGCAGCCGGCTGGTAGCTTAACGATACGATGCCCATCCGTAACCGGTAGCTCATCCAGCTTACACCAGTTGCTTTTTCTCTCCTTTTTCTATGTATTGCGGCACAGTAGCTGAGGTGTTCCCCACCTACAGCTAACGTGTAGTATGATGATGATGATGATGATGAGGGGAAAGAAGACGAAAATAGTACCATTTTTATGTAAGCATTTCAGTGGGGTTGAAAGGAAGGAATAAGTATGAAATACCACTTTAAGGGGAGCTAACCTGAGGGTAATCAAGTATGGGAGGAGTCACAACAGGAACTGCTGCTTTGTTGACGGTGGGGAGGAAATCAGTACTTGTAACGAAAAAAACATGCGAGCATCGTAATCTATATAAAGTATGATGAGGGTTAAACTTCAATTATGCAACAGGGAAGCTCTAAAGTGATCTGACAATGGATATTAGGTCGTCAGTGGTACTGCATCTGTCTGGAAACCGAAGATAAGCCAGCCATGTCTAGAAACATGATGCGCGCTACCACTTAGTTTTTCAAGGAAATGAATACGTTAGTAAGAGGCTGCGAGTGACCACGGAGAAGGAGGAGGCTGCTTTAATACGATCTTTGCACAGGAGAGATAAAATGTGGAGGCGTCCATGGTTTTATACCTTCCGGAAACGTAAGATAGTTCAGAACTGCATAAACACTTCTGAGGATAAACGGATTAATCGCCAATTCAAAGGCAAATTTGTTAACAGTTGCTGTCATAGAGATTATTGTCGACACAGATGGTAGGATGAGGAGGTGCAATGCACATCAGAGAGGGTGAGACGAAGGTTTCGGCAAAGCAGATAACGAGATGCAGTGGTGTCAAAGCTCTAGAAAAGTATATCAGACAGGGAATAGTAAGAGACGAAAAGGTTTCAAGAAGCGTAGCCGATGGGTGTACCAAAAACAGAGAAGCGAGCAATAGTGAACAATAACAACAAAGAAGAAAATGGGGCCGGTTTGAAAATGGAGCGAAGTAGCCTTGTGTTATGGAGTAAAGAAGTATCCATACAATAAGACGCACGGAAGCAAAGGCATCAGTGATTTCTACCGGTTTGGAAACCGTAGGTTGCGCGGACAAGACTAGTTGGCAGTGGCTCATTCGCATAGTTGTAAAACGAATGGGAGTATATAAGTAAAGGTTCGTGGGAATGAGGAGAGAATCGGATATGTTGGTTAGATGAAAATAAAGGTGTCTGTCATCAGGGGCGTAGAGCTGATCGATTGATCGTTTTGGTTGGACACACTTGCTGATATGGCTAGGAGCCGACCTCAGTGGCGTTCGTGCTGCGAGTTTCTTCGTCCCACCCTATCCATCTTAGCCTCCCACTCCAACCACGATCTCATTATTTAGTCTTATAGAATTTTGCGTAGTAATTATTTTTTGGTGCACAGCAGCCGGCTGGTAGCTTAACGGGACGATGCCCATTCGTTACCGGTAGCTCAGCCAGCTTACACCAGTTGCTTTTTCTCTCCTTTTTCTATGTATTGCGGCACAGTAGCTGAGGTGTTCCCCACCTACAGCTAACGTGTAGTACGATGATGATGATGAAGAGGGGAAAGAAGACCAAAATAGTACCATTTTTATGTAAGCATTTCAGTGGGGTTGAAAGGAAGGAATAAGTATGAAATACCACTTTAAGGGGAGCTAACCTGAGTGTAATCAAGTATGGGAGGAGTCACAACAGGAACTGCTGCTTTGTTGACGGTGTGGAGAAAATCAGTACTTGTAACGAAAAAAACATGCGAGCATCGTAATCTATATAAAGGATGATGAGGGTTAATGTTCAAGTATGCAAGTATGGTTCTACCTCCGTGTTAATTCTCGCTCACCTCGGACAACAGACGATTATAACCGGCTCTGGTTTTACCTTAGGACACGGATAGCCTGCAGTGGACATAATCGCACCATTTCCCTGCTAATTTGGAAACTTGCTGACGCCATCTGCGTCATTCTTTTTTGAATGGCATCCTTATTGTATGTACCGCATATAATTCGGGATTGGGTGCAGTTTCATTCGAGAGTGATTAACTACTGATTTGGTGCAATGTAATATCTTTATTGCACCTGCCTAGAACGGATGAGCCACAGATAACCTAACTATTTTAGGCTTATTTAACTCGGTTGTATTTCGCGATGACTTCACGTGTTGCACATTACGATATTGTACTCATCATGATCTATGCTATGCTATTATGGCTACCTCCTCAAGCGGTGTCTAGTATGGTTACATACCAAGAGTGACTTATGGAATCTTCATTTTCGTATTAGTATTCAGCCGCGATTCACATCACTATGTCAGCTCCATTGTATTGCTCACCATAACCGTAGCTTGACTAGCTGCTCAATGGTAACCTGCATGATGCTTAGAGAGCCGGTGCATCGCAGAATAATGGTTCAGTATATCCATGAGCTTATTCGTAATTGACGTGAGTGCGGTTTTTCCCGGCGATTTGTTTGCTTGCTACAGATCAATGCTAGGGTGGCAAATTATTGGGTATGTACCCAGTTCGATGGATACGTTTGAATCAAAAGGTTATTATCGCTTGGCCGTTTACAGTACGCATAAAATGTCAAAGTTGACATTTGTAACACAATGCTCAACGATTGTCCCTCGTGTGACCAATTTGGATTATGCATTCGAAGAGAAATTTCCCTGGAAAATCTGTGTCAAGTGAACAATCACGACAATTAACCGACTAGTGATTATCACGATGTCGCCATTCCATGTTGCACTCCGCAGGTTAGTGATGAGAGTGAGTATAGTTATAGTTCCAGTTATCCCTCAGTTATACTGAATTTACCGGGGCCTATGAAAACACACGTACTAACCGGATGGAAGGCAAACGTGCAGAGACCGCCCACCAGAAGTTGCATTGCACATGGCCAATCTTTTGGATGGATTAAGTAGAAGGTTGCATGTAACGGGAATGTTATAACATCGGAAATAAATCGGCGCATAGCGACAATGGTTTTACGAGTACCGAATGGGCTGCACCCGGAACGTACGATATAGACCGTTATTAAATAGCTTATGGCAATAGTAGAGTACAGGTCGGTAGGTATAAACGGTTGAGTACTTTGACATTTGTACAATAAATGCGAACACTGTTTTGAAAGCCGCATGCTTGACAGTGGGCAGCGGGACTTGGTTGATGTCACTTGTTAATACCAAAGGTTACGCATCAATCGTTCTTTGAGTAGGTGCACATGCCTCGGGCAGCACATGACCGAACCGGTAGGAGACACAGAGAGCCCGAAGTGGACACTGTATCGCATTCGCATGCTGTGTGATCTCCCACATCAGCTACTAAAACCAGACTGTACATGTAGAGGGCAACACCTAAGTGCACACTATTTCACTGTACCAGTAGTCTAGTCATCATTCTACTTAGCAGTTGTTTTACTATTGCCACATCGGGTTCCTTCAAATATGGATGCACAACATTTAAGGCTGTCATGTCTAAATGTTGAAGAAAACATCACCAGTTCGTATTGGGTATTTATTCTCATGCCTGCGAAAGTGGTTGTTAGCCTGACCTCCAAACGAAACCCATACATGTTTGTCGTACCATTGATGATGATGTCTAATGTGTCTCTATCCAGTTTGTGACGGCTCACACTTAAGTTTGGATAAACGCATGTACATATGTTGTATTCGAACTGCCATTGGACACAGATGACGCCAATCTATGTGACTATATGTATACCGAATGAATTCCACGAGGATCTTCATACCGCTTTTGTACGGTTAACGTAGTGCAGTAAAACGACATTCGAGCAAACCGAAAATAATATTACCAGGACATGAAGAAGGTGAGTTTATGCCAAACTCATGTTGATTTCAGGTGTTGCGAATCCAAGGCAAATTCGATCGATGCAAATTACGTGGACTGCTCAAAAGGGCGGTTTCTCAAGTGCCGGAGAAGGCACTATTGTATGCGGATTAGAAGCACCACGAGTATGTTCCCATTCAATTTACTAATCCAGGCTAATAAGGCGGCGTATGTGGTACGTTTGCCTACGTGATGAGTAATCTTGCATTTCAGAAGTAGATGTCGCTTGAGCTCCCCTGTGTGGATGCGCCTGATGTGAATGTTGACAAGGTGCCTACCTGTCTATTACCTACTACCTCGTCCATACTGGCTCCAGGAGACAGTTGGTCGTCGCTGGAGGGGACGGAGTGCAATATCCTCGTGACGGTGCGAGGCTCAAAGTGTGGTACTATGCAATCTGTGTAAAACGGGCTACGGTCCAGCCACCGCCTCGTGTACGTCTGGTGTGTATGATTTCCCAATTAGGCCGGAATGCTTCCGTTCTGCTTGTTGAAGGAGTGTGAGCCGGCTCCGTTGATGAAACGTTGCTCCCATCCGCATGCCTCCCGGTCTTTTTCCTTCGGGTTTACACCGGATATGGGGTGTGTGGGTGGAAGTATGAGTGGTGCAGCGCAAGCCACCCATGGTCCCCTTTGTAGGCGCAGGCGTCCTGTGACTGTCCCCATAGACGTCACAGTGACAGGCAAATCCGGATACGGACGCCGCCAAACCATCATCATCATCATGTATGTATGTATTTCCTTGTATTGAGGCACACTAGCGGAGGTGTATTCCCACCTCTAGCTGATGTGCATAATGATGATGATGATGATGATCTCCATCGACGTGAGACAAGGATGCCCGCTGTCACCATTCCTCTTCAACTTCGCTGTTGGCGAATTCATGCAAATCGCGTTTACAGTACACGACTTAGAAGGTGTGGATCTGCTCCCAGAAGAACGACTTCTTGACTTAGAGTATACTGATAATATTGCCCTAATCTTTGACAGCTCACAAACGTGCCAAGCGGCACTGGACAGATTAGCACTCGCTGTCCGTCACTTCGGGCTATACTTCGCACCCTCGAAGTGCAAAGCGTTCCTCCAAGATTGGTCTAGACCGCCTCCTACGTTGACTCTTGGCGGGGATCAACTAGAAGTCGTTCACAAATTCAAATACCTGGGAAGTTGTATCAGTGCCCGCGGGATTGAGGATGAGATCACGAATCGTATAGCGAAAGCTCGGGGCGCTTTTGCTAACCTTCGCCACTTATGGCGCCGGTGCGACATCACCCTCGCCCTGAAGGGCAGAGTGTACAATGCAGCGGTACGTTCGACCCTACTGTACGGTTGTGAAACCTGGCCGCTTAAAGCAGCGGACGTGAAGAGGCTAGTTACGTTCGACCACCGGTGCCTTCGTAATTTAGCTCACATCTGGCGGGAACACCGAGTGAGCAACGAGCGTGTCCGACGCCTTGTTTATGGCACAGGAAAAGGGAATGAACCGCACAGCACCGTTATCTCACGCATCAGGCTCCGTTGGCTCGGCCAAGTGCTACGCATGCCAGCCCACCGACTCCCGCGACGTATGTTGTTTGTGCGCCGGGGGTGTGGATGGAAGAAGAGGAGGTGTGGCCAAGCGATAAGTTAGTCGAGAGGCCCTCACTTCTGAGCTGGCCTCGGTTGGAGCGTCTCGGCTCCCTGGTTGGGGTCCGAAATACAATGAACACGTGTGGTTGGACACACTTGCTGATATGGCTAGGAGCCGACCTCAGTGGCGTTCGTGCTGTGAGTTTCTTTGTCCCACCCATCCCTCTTAGCCTCCCACTCCAACCACGATCTCATTATTTAGTCTTATAGAATTTTGCGTAGTAATTATTTTTTGGTGCACAGCAGCCGGCTGGTAGCTTAATGGGACGATGCCCATCCGTTACCGGTAGCTCAGCCAGCTTACACCAGTTGCTTTTTCTCTCCTTTTTTCTATGTATTGCGGCACAGTAGCTGAGGTGTTCCCCACCTACAGCTAACGTGTAGTATGGTGATGATGATGATGATGATGAGGGGAAAGAAGACGAAAATAGTACCATTTTTATGTAAGCATTTCAGTGGGGTTGAAAGGAAGGAATAAGTATGAAATACCACTTTAAGGGGAGCTAACCTGAGTGTAATCAAGTATGGGAGGAGTCACAACAGGAACTGCTGCTTTGTTGACGGTGGGGAGGAAATCAGTACTTGTAACGAAAAAACATGCGAGCATCGTAATCTATATAAAGGATGATGAGGGTTAAAGTTCAATTATGCAACAGGGAAGCTCTAAAGCGATCTGACAATGGATATTAGGTCGTCAGTGGTACTGCATCTGTCTGGAAACCGAAGATAAGCCAGCCATGTCTAGAAACATGATGCGCGCTACCACTTAGTTTTTCAAGGAAATGAATACGTTAGTAAGAGGCTGCGAGTGACCACGGAGAAGGAGGAGGCTGCTTTAATACCATCATTGCACAGGAGAGATAAAATGTGGAGGCGTCGATGGTTTTATACCTTCCGGAATCGTAAGATAGTTCAGAACTGCATAAACACTTCTGAGGATAAACGGATTAATCGCCAATTAAAAGGCAAATTTGTTAACAGTTGCTGTCATAGAGATTATTGTCGACACAGATGGTAGGATGAGGAGGTGCAATGCACATCAGAGAGGGTGAGACGAAGGTTTCGGCAAAGCAGATAACGAGATGCAGTGGTGTCAAAGCTCTAGAAAAGTATATCAGACAGGGAATAGTAAGAGACGAAAAGGTTTCAAGAAGCGTAGCCGATGGGTGTACCAAAAACAGAGAAGCGATCTATAGTGAACAATAACAACAAAGAAGAAAATGGGGCCGGTTTGAAAATGGAGCGAAGTAGCCTTGTGTTATGGAGTAAAGAAGTATCCATACAATAAGACGCACGGAAGCAAAGGCATCAGTGGTTTTCTACCGGTTTGGAAATCGTAGGTTGCGCGGACAAGACTAGTTGGCAGTGGCTCATTCGCATAGTTGTCAAACGAATGGGAGTATATAAGTAAAGGTTCGTGGGAATGAGGAGAGAATCGGATATGTTGGTTAGATGAAAATAAAGGTGTCTGTCATCAGGGGCTTAGAGCTGATCGAGGCTTACCTAATTGCCTAGGGTTATGACAACCAATGTTTTTATTTTGACTAAAGGAATACAGTCAATGATTTTAATAAATTGGCGAGCAGCGAACAAAGGGAAAATAGTGTGACGAAGTCAAATGGTCAGTAAAGAAGAAATTTTGGAGCTTGGACTTCGAAGCAGCGGTGCCAGTAATCATAAAAGCGTCACACACTGGAAGGTAATTCCAACCTGCATAGGTAAATTATGGTAACTTATTTGCTTTGTTAAGAAGAAGATTGGTCACACCAGGCTAGATCATGGGATGCTCTGCCGGTTAGAGGTTTGACGAACGGGAACACATGGGTATGAGGCTATACGAATTAGTAGAGGCGGATATGGAGAGTAGATGTTGAAAAATCAGCGTGTCATGAGCGATGAAAGGAAGATATCGTTACGTGATAGATTAGACTATACAGTAACGTCGGTTAATAGAAACATTTCTGGATTCGGGAAGCGTATGGCGAGCAGCATCGAATAAAGACTACCAAAATGTGGGGCTTGTGGAGGCCCTGATAGTGAGTAAAGGAACCAAATATCTAGTTAATAAACTGGAAAAGCCAAAGCATGTAATGTTATCGGCGCGAGGGGATCACATCTGGAGATTTGTATGCAACGTAGCAAAAACCAGGAGCGACAGAGAGGCTTTGATAGTGTTTCGACGAGCATTGACTTTAGGTGGAACGGAGAAGTATAAAGAGCAATATTGAATGAGATGGCGGTGGTATGATAGGGAAGATGAGAAGGGAATAAATATGGAGTGGTCAAATCAAGCGAAAATAATTTCCATGCATATGAATGGCTAAACGGTGTAAAACTGGACGATGATAATAATAAACAAATTGGGAGAAAATGCAAGATATGCACAATTTCACTGCATCGACCGCTTCCGCAGTATCTTTCTGATTTACAATGAGTCAAAAACAAACGTGATAAATAAGGCGAGACAGTACTGCGATACGATAACGTACTGGAAGATAAATGTTTGATTATCAAAAGCGCAGAAAATAATATGAGCGTTTTTAAGGAGCAATTTGAAATGCATCAAAATGGCCAGCTAGTATCCTACAAGAAAACGTATTGCAAACACCAATATATTTCGCATTAATCAAATCTATTAAAGTGTCTCCAAACAAGCCGATGCGTCTAACATCGTGCTCCATAGAGCAAACCCATAAGATGTAGTCTTTCTGATCCAGTCCAGGGAAGATGCCAGAACAGTTGTATAAGCTTTGAGGAAAAATGCAACATGGCACAAACTTGTATGTATGTATTTGAAAAACCTTACATCTGATGGCATAAAAATGATGTTTGCTAACGATTTGAAGAATTTCACAGGCGTGCGCGGGCCAAATGATGTTCCGGGACAAACAGACGCTGCGAAAACTGATAGTGGAAGCTCTTGTCTAGGATTTCCGTTCCCAGTGAGAGTGAGATATCTCTTAGGAAGTGGGAATTATTTCCGTAAAACATATTGCATCGCTGCATTATGAAGCGTTGTGTGAGGTTTGTATGAAGACCGCTCCACCAGAACTTCCAATCTACCTTGTATTGAGAGGAGCCAGGAATGTTAGGATCCATACATTCCATCACAGAAGCATCAGCTTAGTTGTACCCTATAAATGTGGTTTGGATATAGAGAAGTATAATATATAGGGAAAATAGGAAAATGCTATGATTGTTCCCTGCAAAACACCACAGTCCGCACGGACAACACAATACTTCTTGCCGTTTAACTGATGAAATGAGTACGAGGCGTAAAATAGTCACGCAGTAGATTGGACCGCATGGCTGATCTACATTCTTCGATCGTAGGTTGAGCAGCATTGACTGATCCTAGCTTCTGAAGGCATTCGAATAACCAAGGAAGAGAAGCAGTACGGCTTTAATTTATTGGTTTAGTGCAAAGACTATGTACTAAACACTATATGTCAATGCATCCAATGTAGAGCGCCGAACTCTATCCGCAAACTGTTATATATCGTCCCCAGCGGTGGCTGCAAAATTTCGCGCAATTAACGGTTAATCGAAATCTTTCGGACTCCATGATGTAAATGCATCAGAACAATATATTTAAGATAGGATTCGTGGAACTGGGACTTGTAGTGCAACAGAAAACATGCTCTTTCAGTATCTTGTAACATTGGATTTTATGGTTGTTTTAACCTTCGAAACGTCCATTTGTTTTACTGACTGCACGTCCGTTGTCACAAACCGTTTTAGTGAGTACCTCGCTGCACGTCTCTCGCTCTGTCTGATTCGCTTCCTATTCTTGTAGCCTGTACAATATACGTTGGGTTCAGTCGCCTCCGACTTCTATACTGT
>CALYDF020006944.1:0-12922 GCA_944474145.2 Dicrocoelium dendriticum | reverse complement strand
CAGCATCAGCCAATAGGAGAGTGGGAGGCAACGTCTTCTACCTGGACTTCTTGAAAGCGCTCGATCGTTTGGACCACCACATTCTCCGTCACATGTTTCGAAGCTATATAATCAGTGACCCTGTGTTGGTTTGAATAGGCAACTACCTCATTCAGCGCAACATGCATGTGAGAGCTAGAAACTCTATTTCCGACCCAATTAAATCCACGTGTTGTGTGCCTCACGGATCGGTATTAAGGCTACGTTTTGTTCTGATGCTCATTAACGCGCTTGTAAGTGTACTCCACCTGAACACCTTACTTTTTGCAGATGATGTCAGAATCTGTCATGATATCAAGAAAGCGAAGATTCACACGGCACTGTAAAGCAATCTCGATATGTTCATCCGAAAATCGGCTCCAATTGAACCTGACGAAATGCAAACTCGTGCTGAAACGCATTCAGCTTACTCAAGGACTGACATTTGCAACAGGCTTCTCAGGAAAGCGACCTAGGGGTAATCGTGCGGGGTGAACTTGGCTGCTTGAAACAGGTCTAAAAGACAGTAATTCATTAGTCAGCAGTTTGGACCCCTACTTATAACATCCAGAATGTTTAAACCATCAATATATATGCAAGTGCTGTACACCAAGGGGAAATCTCACATTGAATACGCGATCCAAGCCTGCTATCTCCGGCGCAAAAGCCAAATTGATTCCCTTGAAGCTTCCCAACGTAGAGCGACCAAACTCGTTAGGGGTTTGTTTTACTTAAACTACCAACGCAGACTGCAGGCCTTGAGATTCTTTCGGGGGAAGAATATAGGGGTGAGTAAGATGACCTCATCATGGTTTACCTAATAATGCCGAACCCGAATCATGCCTGTCAAGATCTGCTGCACTTGTGCCAAACTGCCAATAGCTCAAAGTTGCCACGCACTAAAGTCGACTTCAGTGCAGATAAAATGTGTCAGCTCTCCCGATGTCCCGGAGATAGAACTCACTTCCATCCCACGTCATCTTTGCTCTTATATTAACGTCCTTAAGTGAATTGATGACACACTTTCCCACTTACATTACATGACATAGTCCGTTCCACTCAGAGAAGGAAATAACGTGAACGAAACAGCATTCTCCGCAGCTTGGCTGTTGGGATACCTGCGTCGATGCTCGTGTGCATAGTTTAGATGGACACAAACTGAAGTTCCTTATTATAGCGGTCCAATGAAACAGCGCATCTATGAGCACTGTTATTTCCATTTTTATTTTTCTTCTTACCGAGTACTTGATCGGTAACTTCTACCAATATTAGTATGTGTGCGTACACTCTTTCTACTTTCAAATTATCGCTACGGACCTGAGCACTGAAATCGGTTGACCTATAAACTGACCTATACTTATCCTTTCAATCTTTGAATCTTAATTTTCACCCAAACCATCCTACGGGAGTTATCTTGCGTCTGCATTTTACGCGTGGTAAATCATTACTCATTGTTCTTTGGTTGCTTCCTCGAATCCGCCGTATTGAAGGATATTTGGCTAGATCCCGGTGGTGACTTAATCTGTATAAGGGTGGTTTGAGATGACTTTGCGTTATAGAAAGTACCAACGAAAGGATATGCAAGAGCATTAGCTGCTTCTCGTGAGTTTGCGCTTGCCACAGACGGTGCTTAGAGCAGCGATGCCACGCTGTATTTGCACACTAGTTTAAAATGACTGAAAATGATATTAGGATTGCAGCGGAACATCTGCAACGTTCCATTGATATTGCAATTTATCTTCGCCGGCCAGTTTGACAAAGTGGTTTTGCTCGGTTATGTAGGCAATCCAGTTTCCGGCGTTTGGAATGGACTTGTACGCTTTTCGAAGTGAAGCTCTCAGAGTCAATGGTTTCCGTCTCCTGCTCCGAAGGATGAACTTCAATTTTTGATATTAAGGAAACTAGGCACTGATGAATTTGGTACTAGAGGGCTTAACTGATTGAGATAGCCGCAAAAGCGACATCGGGGGATATTCTCCTGGCAACAACCAAGCAATGATCTCGATTGGTTCGGATAAAATGTTGTGTGTTATAGGCCGATCTCTTTCATGTCCCCTTTGGAATGTTTGCTTAAAATATATAGCGAAAAAGCCGTGTTGCACAATCATTGCACCCAAAGGGGCTGCTCACAGTTACTGTGTTGATCATAAGTTACTCCTTGATAAAGACGAGTTCCACTAAGACCAATACTAGATATGTAAAACTCGCCGTACCATTCGACCACTAAATGGCTCGTCAAACGGCTGGAATCAGCCTAAAACACTATATAAGATACCAGTTTTAGGACATATTAGTATATCGATTCAGTGAACTACCTTGAACTAATCAGGTGAAAAATGTTTTCCTTAGACGTGTTGTCCTTTTTCACCATTGTTCCACTGGGAGAGAAGATAGACTGTGTCAGTTCCTTTAGTAGCACACCATCAAGGTTGGCATCTCACAAAATCCATTAAGACAAGTATTGCCAACATGCGGGAGAAGCATCCAGTTTCAGTTCAATGGATTACTGTACCGACAAATAAACGAGCTGGCCATGGGATCGCTGTTAGACCCGCTACTCGAGCGCGTACTCATGAGAATCTTGGAGAACAACCAGTTGAAGTAGTCCAGTAAAGTTTTAGTTTGTTAGGGTCGAGATGATAATGAGATCTTTGTGTCGCAGACTATAGGGTGTGCGTTGAAGTTCTGCTTGCTCACTTCAGCTCGGCGCATAACTTGATGAAATTTATCATCGAACTCAAGGTAGTGAATCTGTGGCTTCCTTGAGCGTCCAGATCAATAGGGCAAAAGGCTGGGAAATGCGCAGGAGAGTGCACAGAAAGGGAACGTGAAATGCTCAAAGCACCCACTTCTATACGTCCATTACAAGCAGGTCCGTTGTCTCTCGGACAGAAAGAGAGAGAGAGAGAGACAAATATGCAAAGAAGATGCACTTTTTTATGAACTAAGTTTCATCCGCAGTGTGTGCAAACGTAATTGATACCCAGAAAATGTTATCCAGCAACAAATGGAATCAAAATTACCGAATATGAAATCTGTTTTCACAGTGAAGCGCTTAATATACTTGTCGTCGCCGTTTAATGGTGACACGTTAGCGCAGCGAAGCACCTGAAGTTTTACCCTAGCCGCTGGCAAAAGGTCTGTGTGGCGCACTTGTGAATTTGTTTCATCGCAACACTAATTCTGCGCCAATAGCTCAAATATCGGATACGCTGGTCGCAAATTTCCTTTTGTATACACAAGTTCACTTGCTCGCGTCAAGCAAGGTATATTTGTGAAACGACCAGGCGACTGTCCGTAAGAGCTTGTGAGCACTGTCTGGCTTGGCTAGATAGTGATATGATAAAGAATGTGACGAGTGCAATATGATTAGATTTAGTGGATTCTTACCACAAAATAAATGCAAATGATTCATTCCAACCGACCTACTGTGTACCAGAAGGCCACACACGAGCTGTCAGATATCGCCTGCTATCGAACGCAGAGGCAATGACAATTCAGGTCCATAACCTAGCGCTGTGTGCACTGAAGAATTTTGAGCGCACACTATGTCTACCCTTGGCACAGACTAACACGATTACGCAGACCTATCCAGCCGTTTCCCCCGACTTCACACAGGTCGGGCTAATCACAAAATCTTAATAATGGTAAAATTTGATTTATTAACGCCTATAACTCACGTGTTCATTTCTGAGTTATATACTTGTGTTTGTATTAGCCTGATAATCTTCAACAGAAAACAAGCTTGTTCGACAATTTCTACTTCTAAAGTTCCAAAACGGTCGGCTTGTTCCTCGTTCTGAATCTCGTTGGGTAGATAAGTTGATTATGAAATGCCAGGTCACAGACTTGTTCACACAGTCCGGACTTAAACTATTCACCAAGAGATGTTGGAAACTCCGGTGTTAGACATTTGCGTTCTACCACAAGGAGGATGTGTTAGGGTAAGCAGAAACGGTTTACAGTGCAAATATAGAAGGTCATTCATTTCCAGATTGAAAATATGAGTACGGTGTACAAGGGTAACTAAACATGCCTCCCCAATTTCTATTTGTCGGTAACACAAATTGAGTTCACAACTTCAATTACTGTATCGCCGAGGGCTTGGAGTTACAGATCACTGCGATAGTGCAAAAGTATCCAGCACACCTATTAGGTCCATCTTTACCTTGGAAGGACATAACAGGGGGCGCTGTCTTCCTGTTGGTTCATGGTTCAGCCGGGTCATATTTGTCACTATAGGGTATGTAGAGACTTATGTTTGACGAGACTGAAGTTCAGATATTTTCTTTAATACCCCCGGTCATTGGTATGAATACATGAGAGTGCCTCTAATATCAGAAACGTAATTGAGAGCGCGATCCTTTTCCAAACCTTGTGATGTTGGCGGCTATTAGTCGTTTGGTGAACTACTGACACTAAACTTGGTGCTGATTCATATTTACTGGTAGCATACGCCCATATATGAAGTTCCCTATTTCAGTAACTATTGAGAAAATCGCTACTCCTGCAACAGATCATTGTTTTTAGCTGTTGCCCGTTCCAGTAGTATGAGCTACTAGAGCCGAAGTCAGACGCAGGGGACTTCAATCCCTCTCGATTATTTTGGGTCTAGTTTGGACGCTTTCACCCCAAACTCTGAGCGAAGTTTCATACGTAAGTAAACCAAGTGTCACGTGCACTTTTCGTCATGTGGTTGGATTGGAACAAATCGTTCATCAAATTGGGGCCACACTTGTTGTAACTTGCCGATGAAGGTAGTTTTATAATCGATTTAGCGATCACCGTTTCGAGTGAGGGCGCCTGATGAAGGCAGCCTCATTCACCCGATCAAGTGCTTGAGCTATACGTTCACCAGAAAAGTAAAGCTCAAGTGCACCAGGAATTAAGACAGAGGTTTTAATTTTATGCTGCTAGCACTAATCACGGTTTCCTCTGTCTTTGCTGACGCGGAATGCAATAGAATGCAGGTAAAATCCAATCCGAACTACTACAACCGTTGAAAATTGGTATAATCTTACCATGCTTCCACCAGCTGCAGACCTGCTGTTCGGCCAGGCATCTTTCGAAAATTTGTGTCAATGATTTAGCTATCCTCGTAGCTGCTGCTTGTAGTGTTTCTGTGTAACTTTGTCAACACCGGGGAACAATGGGTGCGCAACTATAGCAGCTTCTCCAAAGTGGTCGCTGATCATATGTAAATATTGACTTCTGGCGGATTGAGACAGTTGTGTCACACATGTTGGTAGCACGTTGGAATATTATAGTGGAGCCGTCGAAACTTGGCTGCATCTTCAGCAGTTTCAGCACAACGTTTGAAGAGATGAATGGTGTAATACTACGCTCCACTTTTCGGAGGTTGTTCTTATGCTTATACAGAAGCGTGTTGTTAGCACAAAACATTTCCGTTATGCCCTGTTAATTTACTCATTTGTCCTTCATGATGGGTGTGGTACCTTGACTTCGCTGCACCAATGATGTCTTCCAGATACCAGGACTATGGTTTGCTTTTACATACGCAACATTGTCTCTTACCGTCATACGTTGTCGCATTTCTCCCCGACCGAATAATGTAGCTGTTGCAAAACGAAGGGACCTGTTTACCGATGCTAATTGGATCGGCTCATTGCATATACGATCAACCTGTATCCAGTCACTAAAAATGAAACAGTCGTCCGAAAAATCCCAACTGGTTTCCTCAATGAGTTTGCTAGTATGTCACTGTGTGCGATGGCTCGAAACAATTATGTATGTTTTTGAGGTTACTGCGCATAGCACATTTAGTCGTATTGGTACGTGATCACTAGACCTCAGAAGGCTCTCCATCGTTGCGGTCTCGGAAATGGTAGCTTTGTTCTTGAACTATAAGTCAAACACAGATGATTTGGTTTCCATTTTGAATTTGGCGAACCAACTCATACGACTGAAGAGTGCAATGCTTACAACAAGTTCGTACACGTTGCCCATGAATTATTTACCAGGGTTACCAGAACTTCCAGATCGTGAACAGAGAAGTTGCCTTATATCAGAACTTGGTTGTATCATCGTCGCAGTACACACCCCAATGCTAATGTCAGGTGCTAGTCCATCTCTGGTGTGGACAACTTCCACAAGACAAATATCCTTGTGCCTCAGCCGCAGGCTGCAACACAGTACTTATAAAATCAAGGTTTCAGACTGTACACCGGTTCGCACTGCAAGTCACTGGGCAGTATAAAAGTACCCCATCACAATTCTTCAAAACATTGTTTCGTACAACGCACCTACCATGCACAGTGAATTTCACATCGGTATCTACTGAGTGAAATCCATTTTCCGTTAGGTATATGAGGTCCCAGTCGCATGATGCTTGATGTAGACACAGAACAGAAATATTGTCCAAGAGAATTTGTGCTTTTGTAGATTTACAGGAATGTTTTGCTTATCTCAGTAATGTATCATTGGAAGTTTGCTTTAAGTGTGATTTTGGGCCGGCCGATGAAATTTCGTCCACTAATTGTTTTTTGGGTGTGGCTGTGAGGACCACATTTCTGTCAGTTCCAAGGATTGCTCCTTTGCCACTTTTCTGCCCTTGATGTAAGTAACTTAGGAGCTAGCTAAATGAACTTGTTCTAACCGCTGACCGGAAGGGGTTCGATCATATTGCTGCTGCAGTATGTTTTCTTAGGTCACGCTGCTTTGATTCGGAGCACGGAAATTGAGTGAACTGTTGGCACTAACTTGGAGCCGTTTCATATTGGCTTTATATTGGGAAGCACAGGAGCTCTCAACCATATTTCAACTTACGGCGGGCAATCAGACCATTTTCTGGCCATGCTCCATTAGCATACAGACACGGTTTTGTATAATTTACGTTTTATAGAGGATAGGGATGAAGATTAGTTAATGCACAGGACCATAGTGTCTAAGTGGGTTCCGAATAAGTTTAACAACCAGTGTGATACTACCGGTGCACACGGCAGATAAAGGTGTACATTCCTTCATGCGTTGCAAAAAGGCACAAATGGCAAGCGAACTTGAGCACAACATTCTGCCTGCTCCAATGCATGGTTGTAAAAGCGAATGAATTTGGTTGTTTTGCACCGTACGAAGTCTAGTGTTTACCATATACTATTGTCTCTATATCTCTTACTACTGCGGTGAGATACTTTAAAACAAATGATCGACTAGCCTAGCGGGTACAACACCATAGTCAATGTGATGATAAATCAAAATGGACCAGCTGGTGAAGCGAAAATTGCATCGTCTGCTTCAACGCAATTGGTGGCTACTCTTTACCACGTAATCAAAATAAACGCCTTAAAAAGCCGTGTATGATATCACTCACAAAAATATAGAAAAATTTGCAGGGTGCAGCTAGGTACGGAAGACAGTCCAACGTTGCATTGAAAGGGAAGATCCAGAGAATCAGTAAATTGCTGTTGTATTGATGAGCTCCTAAACCTTGGTTCACTGTATACAGGCTTGTTTACAACTTGAAGGTACTGCATCTGATACTGACGAGTCATCTAAATACGGATATATTGCGTTTCCGTCTTCAGCATTGATGATGTGGTTGAAGCGACACCGTGATTTAACTTCCAGACCTAATTTGAGCATGCGGTTTTGTTTTGTTTTGTCAATTGCCACTAATATAAATAGTCTGCTTTGCTTTTCTTATTTTGCAGGGTCAATTAAGCTTTTCAATGGTGATTCAGTGAATGGAGAAAACTATATTTGTAACTACTAGCGGATAAAAGCTGGCTAACTAATATTAGTAGCAGTAAAACTATTGTACATTACTTTGCACAACAAGCTAATTATCCGTCGAACATTCTGTCATTATTCCGGACTACCGTTTATCTGTAGATTGAGTTTTTCTAGAAATCTTAAAATACTACAGGTTCTGTCTCTATGTTACACCAGCTGGAGTGGCAGCATAATCTACGGATGAGTTTGCTTCTGTTAATGTAGAATGCTTTCTCTTTAGACTAACTATATTCCTCTGATTAATTTAAATAAACTGTTAAAAAGGTACAGTTCAGCTGTTTTAATTCTCGAGCATTATGGACTGGATTAGATAACCACACGAGATACGTCATTTCTGGCATACGTATGCCCAAAATGATTTTCGGAAATGTTCGCCTAACCCGTTATCACCTTGCCAGTTAAAATGGTCCGAGATTGTTGTAGATCCGGTTTTAAAAATGACACTGCCGTTTATCTGATTTAATTGCAAAAATTTCCCCGCTAATTTTGCGTGAAATTTTTAGCTTGCTTTTCGGAGAAATTATGTCAGCAAAGTTTGTTTTCTTGCGGCAAATAAAGCAAACGTTTATCAAAATACTATGGTCAGTCATTGGCCCAATTTATGCACTCTACTCCGCATTTCAAGATAATAATTGACACTAGATATCCCCGAATTTATTACCCATTCTTGCTCAACTTTTCTAAGATGAATCATTTGCTAACGTGCACGGTGGCTTATATGAGTATTCGGAACTCTGACATTGAAAGCCAATTATTGACTATTCTATGTCTTAAGCGGTAACGGGGCGATCTACTCGTTTTCACAGTTAAAGAGCCAGACGTAACTTAGCACATGATTTATCCATTCAGATGCTTTGTCAATGACATCCAAACTTCTATGACACACAGGAATATCAGATCAGTATCAATCAAAATATCATCTTACCCCTTTCCTTTGTGAATGGAACAAGTAAAATACCTGAAGTTAAGAGTTAATGCTAGTCAAAATGAACCCAATTTTGATTAACCTGTTTCCTTGTTTTATTTCTAGGCTTGTTATTCTTCGCGGTCCATTGTTAACTTCTTCTGCGCGAAGGACTCCATTTGTATTCGCGACACGAATCTGTCTAGTTGCTTGTTTTATGTGGCAGTGGTATCCGTTAGACTCATATCAATATAAATATGTCGTCGTATACGATAGACAAATTCCGTAACAACATTATCAAGTAAACCCAACAAATGCGACAAAACTTATGTGTTATTACATTTCTTCATGACATGCACAGTAAAGGCAGTGAGGTAACTAAAACGAACAGTTTGCGATTTTAGCCGTTCTTAAGTTGACAATTTTAGCACCGTGGAAACATCACTGCAACTGTGGCATGTCAAGTTTCGTATGGTGTGTTTAATGAATGCGAAATAACTGCTTACAAAAGAAACAAATCAAATGTATGTGAAATCACCAACTGATCTTTCAGTCAATATAAGCAGCTATTTGTTTATGCATCTCTTTAATTTGTATTGACCATTTTACGCGTTTGTTGGCAATAGTCAGTGCAGTATTTCCACAGATATCTGCAAACAATAGACCTCACTGGAAAATAAGTTGCGAAATCCTTTATTGTACAACTTTTAAAATAGTTGAACACCGGCAAACATTTCTAACTGTATACAGTGAGATGATAACATTCCACCGTAACTCGAGGTGGCCTCAGTTAGCCGGGTTTCAAGGCTTACCAGGAGGGGAAAAGTCAGTTACACTGAAGATATTAGACTGTTCAGTTATCGATTGTAAAATCCGTTTTCAAATTTCTTGGTTCTGTCTGGGCCTACGGCTGAATCGGTACAGAACTAGACCACGAGGTTACATAGGATCATTGATCGTTTAGCGGTCCGAAACTAGAGCTGCCCACCATTTTCATTGCTCCAACAAAATTTGAAGTACACCACTCTAACTACGAACTCTAGTAAAATGAATATCTTCCGTGGTTGGGACGTAATTTATACTATCCATTTGCCGTGTTGGTTTATTTTACGCTCCCTGTATAACAGCAAAACAAAACAGCTTTTAAAGTAATGCATCGGTCTTGACCAGACACGATGTTCATGTGCGTGTAAGACTGTTCCCAAACAATCGGAAATCAGTCACAGAAGTAAAAGTTGATGGTTGTGTTTTAATGCTTCAGCCTAAGAGGACGCAGTAAAGCAAGACTGTAAGTTTTCCGTCTCATCTGGACCACATTCTTTAAATCATTATGCTATAAATTATCCTGCTTCAAAATTTCTCGCCTACTAAATCTTTCGGTTCAAATTGCTTACGAAATATCCGGTGAAGCACATTATTTCGTCTCATTGAAATCGTTGGAGTCCTCATAGATTCAATAACCTTTTACAGATTGCCTGTATTAATTTCCAAAGGAAAAGACCTAATTAAACCAAACACTTAAATTGCCACCAATGCATTCACATTGTACATTGGCTGTGAGGCATTGACACCAAATTGTAAATGCGTAGCGACAACTACTGATTACTTGTTAATGATAGGGTGAACAAGAAACGCGTATGAGCTGTCAAAAATATTTATTTGTTACGAAACTACGGTGACCGAACGAACAAACACTCACGCATTTTAAAACGGCGCGCTGCGCAACCTCTACACAGAAAACAATGTTCTTCCGCATCCCTTTTATGGAATTCCATTTAGGATTATGCGGACGAAATAATTAGTTTGACAAACAACGTGACATTTGATTTTAAACAGTAGATTTAATGAACAATAAACAAGGATATTATACGGGTTAAGAAACGTTGCCTTACAATCACCTTTGGGTAGCCTAGTAGGTGATCGAAAAAGGTTGATGAAAATAATGCAGTTAGTAGCTCTACTGTCAAAACAATGTACTTATCTTTATTGATGCTGCAACCATGCACCCCTAGCTTTTCCATACCTTCAGTAGACGAAAAAGTAACTCCATGCTTTTTCCCGGGAGTAGGATTGAGAGTACCGTCAAATGACAAAACGTAAGCTGTGGAGGGCGCCATCCAACCGACTTTCAAATATGGCTAACTTGGGTGAAGAAGAAAGTGATTCTGGGAGAACGTTCCATATTTGACAGATATGAATATAAAAGAAATTCCTACGGCAAGTCAGATGGCTGTACTGTTCGGCTACTTTCAAGGATTGAGCTATAGATTTGGTGTTACCGCTGAGTTACAATAAAGAGAGGCACCCAAGATTTTGATTGTGTAAATGCAAATACGCCGTACTCTAGTCGCCTCGCAGTCAGCGATACCGCCGGCTGAATGCTTCAAATGTTGCAGCCTTTGATCGTATAGAAGGTGACGCATTCCTTTGACGTATTTTGAGGCCCTAAGTTGAGGTTGGTCTAGTGCAGTAAGGTCGTGCTCCAGCCATTGCTGCCACGCTTGAATTGCGTATTCGACATGGTTGCAAACCTACGCATTTAGCATCTGACTTAAAATAATGGTGTCTGTCGTAGCAAGCCAACTTGCGGGTTACCAGTTTTCTATGACGTTGCGGATTGCTAGGAACAAATTATGTTATCCTGAACAAGCACACCAACGTCGCGATTGAAGGATGATCGCTGCAGTACTTGCGTTCCTAGCCTGTAGTACTAGGTTCACTGGTGTCGTATAGAGCGTAGCTGGCATCCGTACGCGTTGATTTGTAACAGCTTTCGGGTTGACTACTCATGTGCAATATCTAGATGGTAGGTAAATCATGCTCGTCAGCAAACATTAGGACATTTAAAGTGAATGTCTGTGCAAGGTCATTGATGAGTACCTAAAACAACCGTGGACATAGAACTGAACCCTGGGCACATCAGACAAGAATGGTATGGGGGCGGATTAGGAACTCCGGACTCTGATCAATAATTGTCTTTGCAAGAGAACGCGGTCCAGCTCAAAAGTGGATCACCCATCCCGTAATATTCGAACTTGGAAAGACAAATCAGATGATATAAACGATTAATGGCTTTCGACAAATCCAAATAGTTCACATCGGTGCCCACTTCAGAGTCAGCTGATTCCGTCCGACTACTCGGTCCGAATAATAAACCCTTTGTGCACGATCGCTGTCAATAAAAACGGTGTTGCCCAGCAGCAATAATTTTAGTATTTTATAGATAACACACAAATGCAACTGCAAAGATCCATTCTATAATCTTGGGTGGTATATGAAGGGCTCAGTACTGCCTCCGCCTTTATAGATCGGAGTTATTATTCCAAGCTGCTGCATCGCAGGAATGTGGTTCTGGCCTGAGCAACGCTGTAACAACTTGGCCATAAGTTGTCAGTTGTCTTGCTGTTGCGCCCAATGCCTCTGGGCGAATGGTCCAGAATACCAGGAAGCTGTGGTTACGCAGAGCCGGCAGCATGTACAAAACAGCTTCCGCAGTAAAAAAGATGCGAGGAATCCTGTAGGCTGAGAAATAAAAGTTGGTAAGTGGCTTGATGGTAAGTCCCTTTGAAATGTAGGAGCATATCGTGTCCGCAACGCACTTGCTGCTTCTATAACTGTTCTAGTTGGACCATCAATAGTCCGGAGAGGAGAGACGCGGGGTCTCAACTTACCGCGGCCATTGACATACTTGTACAGCCATATTCTGCTAATATGCGACTTTGTCATTCCTGGGTAGTTGAGTGCAGTGCTTAAGATATGCCAAGTAGGTGATGATCTGTACTCTCGCTAGGCTGCATTGCCTATGGTCGGCCAGTTTCCAGTTCTGCTCCAGACAAAATAAACGATTTTGCGCCCATTGAAAACCCTTGTCTATAAAGCGTCCGCAATCAGTTGATTGAAATTTCTAACGAATTCGTGTCATGCGAGTTTCGGGTGACCTTCAAAGAGAAACGACCAGGTTGTGGGAATGACCTGTTGGACTAGGCAGTAATAGCGCGTAATGGTGTGCTCAAATTCAATGTTCTGGTGGCGAAATTCCGCATAGTTTATGAAGTCAAAACTGATGACTGTATGTTCACGCGACACAAAAGGCATGCTACAATCAGTACACCAAAGATATGTTCCTCGTTAGTGAACATAAGATCCAGGATATATGGTCTTTCACCCGTTTTGTAACGAATGGACTTAATGGCGTGACTATAACGTGGAACACTGCTTATAAGCTGTTGCAGATCCGCTTTGAACAGTTCT